>JAUMGZ010162980.1:0-16005 GCA_032359645.1 Pododesmus macrochisma
ATATACTACCGGTTGCAGTTTGCTCATAGACAGACAATTTTTGTTGCCAAATGGGATACCCAACGGTTAATCTGACTAAAACCAGATCTACATTGCTCCCGGGATGTCGCTACCCTGCGATGCGATATCCAAAAAAACTGGAGCAAAGTAGATCAGGTTTTAATCAGATTGCCCAACGGTAATCACCTGAATGGATCTATATGGCTCACAACCTGAACCTTAAACATACCAGCTTACTATAAGCAGTGAGCAAGTCCTACCATTAGGCAAGTGATCTATTCAATGTAGAAACTATCATATGCGATTAAGTTTGCAGTGTCCTCATATATCAGAATCCCAAATGTGAATGAAATATGAAAAAATCTAATTTTGACTAACCAGAGGCAATGACCCCATCTTGGTGATCAAATCCACAAAACCAACTTACGCGATTAAGTTCGCAGTGTCCTAATACGTCTGTGTACGAAATTTGAACTAAATCGGATTATGTTGAAATTTTGACTAATCCGGAGGCAGTATTTTCGGTCACATGATATGCAAATGAGATGAAAAGATTCAGTGCACATCGCCGCAAGTTTAATTAAAAAGTACAATAAGATTAAGTCGCTGGACTTCGTCTTAGGCGACCTAATGAAAATGTTGTGACCAAATTTATATGCGTAAATAGGCACGCATCGCATTGGCCTTCAAATTTAGCCTGAGTCTTGTCATTGTGTACTTGCATACCAAATGTGGTTGAAATCCGACCATCTTTAAAAGCAGTTATAGCACAAAAACCGATTAACCAATTATTACCCTATCATTATGCGTAAATAAACACGCATCCTATTGCCCTTCGAGCTTAGCTGGGACTTGTTATTATGTACTTGCATACCATATTTTGTTGAAACTGGACCATTTTAAAAGCAGTTCGAGTACGAAAACAGATTAACCAATGAGATTTGTTTTGTTTGTTTTATTGGGGTTTAGCGTACCTTTAACTCATATATACGTCATATCGAGATGATGTCTGATTGCGACAGTGCACACTTATGACAACTTCATAGTGCTGTCTTACTGAAATATCGTACCATAGGCACATTATACTGACACCAGGCCAACCAGTCTTTCTCTTACCCATTGATGCTGCGAGAAGATTGTCCAATTTTAACGTCTTTGTGATATGGCGCCACCAGGATTCGAACCCGCGGCCGCGGATTCTCAATACGCACGCATCGCTATGGCCTTCGAAATTAGCCTGAGTATTGCAATTATGTAATTGCATATATATACCATATTTGTTTGAAATCGGGCCATTTTTTTTTAAAGCAGTTCGAGAACGAAAACCGACACACCAATGAAAATTGTGTAACCTTATTAATATTCGTAAATATGCACAAATCGATTTGGTCTTCGAACTTAGCCTGAGTATTGTCCTTGTGTGATTGCATACAATTTGGATGAAATCGGACCATTTTTAGAGCACGGAAACCAAAGCACGACAGACGGACAGACACACCCAAATCAATATTCCCCCGCTAGGAAGCCAAGCGGTAAGGTGTACATGTGACATTTATCATTGTTTGTACAGCTGCGTAAGCAGATTTGATATACATGGTATATACTTATAGCTTTTGTTTTTTTTCATATGCAAACAATTTAGAATAAATTTTCAAATAGCGTCAATTTTTCACGGGTGGCATGGAGCTTAGGTTCCTCATGCAACGGTTTTCCGGTTCCATATTCATTGTTGAAAATTTACTCATGCTCGATTTTCAACACGACTCCATTTTCCACGTTACACCGTAATTAAATTGGCCATAAATCATAATTCCGATATCTAAGTTCCATTTCTGAATCTGAAAATTCATATTCATAAAGATATTATTCATGCTAATATTTACGACTATATTTTATAATTCACGGTGTTTGTGTTTTTAGGGCTACTGATTTTCACTAGTGTCATAATTTGAGATTGTCTTGGTTTTTTTTTATGTTAACTGACGCCTTTATTTGTTCCATTTCGTGTATTTATTTCCCTTTTCACGACTCTTAGGTTATCTAATTTAAAATAAAAGTTATAACCCTATGCAAAAATAGAAACATTCCCTGGAGAAATGAATGCAATCACGAGCACCTGGTTTCGCTTCTAGTTTTTTCATAGAAGTTCGCGACGTTTATGTTTTGTAGTTGATAAATAGTTTTTAATATAATATTTGGTTCTTTTTTCTGTGTGCGTCCCATGTCTCTTTTTGTTTGCCCATGTCCATCGACTTACGGCTTTTGAATATCGTCTTGGTTTTTCGTATTTAATACTTCACTAAGAGTGAACCAGTCAACTCTTGGTGAAATATTGCACCCGCCCATAACATTTAATACTTACTTTCCTGAGGGTATAACAAATCATGTTAAGTTACAACACGTGATGTTAAATGGTTTTGTTCAAAAATGAAAGAAAAATATTTTTGAAAGCGTAAACATACCACTTATGGAATATGTTTCTGCACGTTTTTAGTTAATTCGCGGAAAAAGATTTAATTAACGTAGCTCTCACCGAGTTTCGTCTTTGAATACAGGTTTTAATAGGAAGTATGTCATACATGTTCAGTGTTTATTCATGCATCACAGGCTCGTGTTTTTGTCACCTGTAAACATGCTACAGCGTGCCCTTGCGATACAAACACCATAAATATTAATATAAAAGGAAAAAGTATGTGTGTATATTATCTTTCTTTATTGCCTTTCTCCATTGACCTGGTAATATTACTTGCTATAGCTATAATTCAGCATACCGTGATGGGGACTTTAAATAAATCATTCTGAAATGATTATAGTGCTTATAATGTTTTGACACGTTTCTTCAAGTCTTTCCAATTCGTGGAATTCATTCATAACACTATTCCTGGTAGTAGTCACGTGAGCAATTATTATCCAATAAGGTAAGTAACATAATTTTGATGATTAGCCTGGGAGATCATTTGTGAATTGTTACTTACTGGTTTTTAGTCACCTTTGTTGTCAGACTAAATTACAAAACTATTGCTATTATTGAGGCTTTCGTTAACTCATGTACTACAAATATTATGTTTTCTGAATCGAACGACTTTTGTGTGTGCGTTTGATTCATAATAAACTATTAACAGTAAATGTAACCTTGTTATGAGTATCATATAACCTTGTTATGAGTATCATATAACCTTGTTATGAGTATCATATAACCTTGTTATGAGTATCATAATTCTAAACAGTTAACACAGTTTCCTTTAATTAGAGACACGCCTGTCAAAATATAAACTCACAATGTACAGAGTCGAACAGCCTCAAAACGTGCCCTTGTGTTGCATTTTTAACACAATGGAAACTAATTCGCTGATACCAGTAGTTGACATATTTTTACTAAACATGTGTTTCAATACACGTTTCCCGCGGTTTTTCCTTGACATGACTTGTGAAAAATATCTATCGATGTAGTATAAAATATTAATAATGGATCTTATTTTCATTGCTTTTGGGACGTTTAATTCCCCGTCTGCTTATAGTTCTACTGTCTCTCCATACATTTCTTCTACTCGGACTTTGGCGACTGCTTCTGCTGTTTGGTGTGCGTAGTCATAGTTCATGTTTCTCTCTTCGCTTTAAGATAACTACTTTGAAGGGCGTCGAGTTTATGGTTGAGTTGGGACTATCTGCTCGCATGCCCGGCGACATCTACTTTCGTTGTCAATCAAAACGAATCTGTTTCCGAGGACTGGCGAACTTTGACACGCTGATTTACTCTTCATTGTTGCTTTCACGGAATTGAAAATGTTATAGGACTTATCAAGGTTCTGTAGACGAAGTGTTTTCAATACACGGTCGTCAAGTGTCATAGTTGTTGAGAAACTCGATCATTTTTTAAGGATAAACACCGATGACTTGGTGGATCGAGAATCGAGAAATCAGACAAGAAGATTAATTCTTAGCATACACATCTGCATGTATCGTTGGACACAGAAAAAGTATATTCATAACCTGGACATGGACACGCACTCGTCTCAACGTCGGCTGTTTGCGTATACAATGTATTTAATCTAACCTTGTACGTAAAACGATAGTTGTCATTGTTTTCATTTTCAGAAACCTAGAAAGTTTAATGTAAACTTGATGAAACTCGAAAGGGGGCCTTCGTAGATACCCCCGCTTTAATATTCACCACCTTAAACGCATCTACCCTGTGCATATAGCATGAAGGTCAAAAGGTCAAGGTAGTGGTTGCAGTGACCTACTTTTGATACACAACACACCGCCTTCCACACAAGTATCCTTATACTAAGTTTCAGAACAATTTATTAAAAAAGCATGGGATATATGCTCCGGAAACAAATATTCAATAGTGAAGGTCAAAGGTCAAGTAAGAGGTCACAGTGACCTACTTAAGGTACGCGACACATTGTCTTCCACACAAGTACCCTTGTATTAAGTTTCATAACAGTTAGTGAAAAAACATTGGAGATATGCTTCGGAAACCAATATTGAATAATGTAGGTCAAAGTAGAGATCACAGTGACCTACTTTTGGTACGCGACACATCATCTTCCACACAAGTACATTTTTATTAAGTTTCATTACAATACGTGAAAAAACATCGGAGGTATGCTCCGGAAACCAATATTAAATAATGTAGGTCAAAGCTCAAGGTAGAAGTTGCAGTGACCTACTTTTGGTATGCAACACACCGCCTTCCATACAAAGTACCCATTACAATACGTGAAAAAACATTGGAGATATATTCTGTAAACCAATATTCAATAATGTAGGTCAAAGTAGAGGTCGCAGCGACCTACTTTTGGTACGCGACACACAGTCTTCCACACAAGTACATTTTTATTAAGTTTCATTACAATACGTGAAAAAACATTGGAGATATGCTCCAGAAACCAATATTCAATAATGTAGGTCAAAGGTCAAAGTAGAGGTCACAACGACCTAATTTTGGTATGCGACACACTGTCTTCAACACAAGTACCCTTGTATTATGTTTCATTACAATGTGTGAAAAAACATTGGAGATATGCTTCAGAAACCAATATTCAATAATGTAGGTCAAAGGTCAAGGTAGAGGTTGCAGTGACCTACTTTTGGTATGCGACACACCGCCTTCCACACAAGTACCCTTTTACTACGTTTCATTACAATATAAGAAAAAACATGGGAGATATGCTCCGGAAACTGTTCGGACACAAATATTCAATAATGTAGGTCAAAGGTCAAGATAGAGGTCGCACCGACTTAATAATGGTATGCCACACACCGCCTTCCACACAAGTACCCTTATACTAAGTTTCATTGCAATATGTGAAAAAACATGGGAGATATGCTCTGGAAACTGTTTGGACGCACGGACGGACAAGGCAAACACTATATACCACCACTTCGTTGAAGCGGGGGTATAATGATGGATAAGTCATGATGACTATAGCTCACAAACTATTCTAGTAAAATTTCTTGAAAGTCATTACAATTTTTAATAAGTCCAAAAGGTCTCGGACAATCAAAGGCCAATGTTGGTCACATTGGATGAAATACCACAATAGCAGACATGAGGATACAAAGAACATCTAAATCAATTTCCATTTTCAGAAGGAGAAAAGGTCTTCACCAACCAAAGGCCACGGCAGCCATACTGGATGGTATTTGTCAAAATGGAACACATTCCTAACAGGAACAACTAATGCAAGAAATATCTACAATACAATAAAGTCTCAACTCAACAAAATTGTCATCTTACAAGTAAGTTACAGGCAAAAATATTGTAATTTAAAATGGAGATTACCTTTTTTTCCTGCACGATATTCATGTTTAGCATACATATGTAGAATCTCTGCCACATTTGATGTTGCTAATGTAAGAGAAGTGTTAATAGGTGTGGAGGTGTTCTCCCGTATTGTCCGAGCTCCTTTGGCATCTGACACAGCCTTGTCAAAGTTTTCCAACTCCACTTGTACATGGGCTCTGTTTTTTAGTTTTTCTGCATGACTGTCCTTTTTGTCAATGTTCATCTTTTTGTCCATTTCGATTGCTTGGTTATAATATTTCAGTGATTCTTGAAAGATTTTTTTGGCTTGATCAGTGTTTCCACTTGACCTGTATGCTCGGCCCTCGTGGAAATAGCAGGCACCAATGTTACACATAATTATTTGAACTGTTTCATTATCACCTAATTCATGTTTGCTGGCCGTCTTCAAAGCTTCTTTCAGAAGTTCTCTACATTTCATTGGATCTGTATCATAGTAACATGTTGCCATGGTATTCAAAACACGGACTAATTGAAGTTCATAGCTCTGTTTCCGTTTCGATTTTTCAAAGAGATATTTTGCCACCTGTAATGATTTCATAGGTATGCATGGGTCTGTTTTGTACTCATATGCCTCAAATCTGCCCTTTGAGAAATAATAGAATGCTACAGAATCCTTAACATTCTCATCTATAACTGGCAAAATGCATGTGTCTATACGGGAGCAAATGTTGGGTATTTCAGCAGGTTTCTTTTCTATGCACATTGACAAGAGTTCAGCAGAGTAGAAGATTTCACCTACTAGATTTCTGGCTGAATGCGCTCTATCTACGAGATTCTGAAACAAGACAATTGCTTTGTCTGGATTTAGGATGTATTCAGCCACATAATTGATTCTATTCATTTTCCATATTCTACTTTCACTTTCATCTCCATCTACTTGATTTATTGAAGATAAGAAATCAAAGAAAGATTCTATGTGCACTCTGTTGTCCTCCAAGATTTTCAAATATTGAAGGGGATCTGAACTTTTCTCACCAATATCTGCAATGACAGTAAACATATGGTCTATAAAATTTATCTGTGTTTTCCGTGATAAATCATGAAATTCCTTCATTTTCCTTTCATCTTGTTTGAATGCTTGTAAATAATCAAAGATGATGGGGTGTATTGAGTACAATACACAACTCTTTGTTTCCTGTCTTGAATACAGAACTGAGTGGTCACTGAGCATGCACTGATTCTGCATCTCCAACACATGGTGACTCTTTAACAGAAGAAGTTCTGTTTGTAAAACAAACCTTTGCACAAACTGTTCGGCCTGTTCCCTGTTATCAGCTTCATTTCTTAGAATTGCTTGTGCTGCTTCAAAAGGAAACGGAGATGTACGGAAGATAGACAACTGTAGTAGAGTTCTTTGTAGATCTAAAGACAACCTACCAAAAGTCTCTTGCAGGCATCTATCCAAACCCTTAAAGCCTAATACTTTACTGTCATTCTTTGACTTCAATATGGAGATCATTTTCCTCACATTCAATTGATAATTCATTCTTATAGTACCACACACAGTCTGTATGGCCAAAGGGATAAAGTTACAGCAGCTTGCCAATTCTAGACAGTCTTCATCTGTGGTATCTGTTTTACAGCCCTAAAATTAAGACATTCATGCAGTCACACAGAATCTTTTGCATATACACATATAAAAAACTAAATGACAAATATCAACCGTCTTCTAATGGCCACTATATGGTACACTGAAGACATTAAACTACCCATTTCGATCGACTAATATCAAAGAATTTTAGTGACAAAAGTTTTCTCAGACATATATCATTATTGAACCTAAAATGGAAATGTTATGGTATCCAATAAGGCAATAACCAGAATATGTTTATAAAACATGACCATGAAGTACATGTTTGTCCTTGTAGAATATGCAGGATGCAACTAAAAACAAGAGGCCCATTGGGTCTTAATGTCCACCTGGATACATTAACAATGCTAGAATATCTTGAAACTAGATTTATTGATGATTATTTACAAAAACCAACAAAGTCAGAACACTGTATATACCAGCTTAAAATCCAAGAGTAATATTCTTAACTGAATATGCTTTGATATATGCAATGAACAACTGTCAAGAGTTTCAAAAATTAAATAAAACAAATCAGCTAATCACGAGTAGAAACTGAACAAGAGGCCCATCGGGCCTTAACGTCCATCTGAATTGGCATTTGAATACTTTTAACCCTATGGTCACACCTTGAACAATCTTGGTTCTCCATGTCCTAAAGTTACTACAAACCAAAGCACTAAGCACTAGGCCTTCTAATATTTTTAGAAAATTTTGAAACTTTATCAAATTTTTCCCCTTTCGGCCCTCAAAATGGCGCCCCCTGGGGCCCAATCCCCTTCATTTGAACCAATCTGCATTCCCTTCCCACAGAGATGACTTCTATCAAATTTGGACAAGTCAAAATTGTGAATAGTTAACTATTTGCTAAAGTGTTGAACTTTGACCCCAAAATGTGTAACATATTTTTGACCCCAGGGTCAAGCCTTGAACAAACTTGGTTCTCCATGCCTAAATTTACTACATACCATAACATTAAGCTCTAGGCCTTCTAGTTTATTAGAAGATTTTTGAAATTTTATCAAATTTTTCCCCTTTTGGCCCTCAAAGTGGCGCCCCCTGGGATCCTATTCATATCATTTGAACAAATCTGAATTCCCTTTCCCCAGGGATGACTTTTACAAAGTTTGGATGAAATTACTCCAGTAGTTTTGGACAAGAAGTCAAAAATGTGAATAGTTAACATATTTGTTATAGTGTTGAACTTTGACCCCGAAACATGTAACCTATTTGTGACCCAAGAGTTACGCCTTGAACAAACTTGGTTCTCCATGCCCTAAAGTTACTACATAACAAAACATTAAGCTCTAGGCCTTTTAGTTTATTAGAAGAAGATTTTTGAAGTTTTGACAAATTTCCCATCTTTTGTCCCCCTAGTGGTGCCCCCTGGGGGTCGAGCCTCTTCATTTGAACAATCTGAATCCCCTTCCCCTAGGGATACTTCCTACCAAGTTGGAATGAAATGGATCCGGTGGTTTAGGAGAAGAAGTCAAAAATGTGAAAAGTTTAACGACGGACGGACAGGATTTGTATGAGAAAAGTGCCTCATTCAATCAGAGGCAATGACTACGATGTTGGATTCAATGGTTCATGAAAAAGAAACAATGGTGGCCATATTAGATGCAGTTCACCATTGCCAGACAAGTTTCTTGAATATTATGACAAATGGTTCTTGGTGAGAAGTTGATAATGATTCAGCCAATCAGAAGCAAGATCGGCTATATTGGATGGAATTCGACAACATTGGATACAAATCTGAAACGAACATCAAGTTTTGTTTAATTCTTACCAATGATTCTTGACAAGAAGTCAAAAATGTCTCAACCAATCAGAAGCCATGGCGGCAATGTTAAATGAAGTTTGGTAACGTCGGAACCAAATCTGAAATGGGACCATGTGAGGAACAAGTACATCAAGTTTTGTGAAAATCTGACCAATAGTCCTAGATAAAAAGTCAAAAATGTATCAGCCAATCAGAAACCATGGTTGCCATATTGTATGGGATTCGGCAAAAAACAATTGTGAAAGGGGACCATGCAAGGAACATCTCCATCAAGATTTGTAAAAATCTGACCAATGGTTCTTGAAGAGAAGTTGGAAAATGTCTCAGCCATCAGAAGCCATGGTGGCCATATTGGATGGAATTTGGCAAAATTGAACACGTTTCTGAAAGAGGTCCATGAAAGGAACATTCACAGCAAGTTTAGTCAAAATTGCCTCAGTAGTATTTGAAAGGAGGAAAAAATGTAAAAGTTATAGTTGTTATAGGAAAAGGTGGAGTAAAAATGTATGCCCTATCTTGTAAAACGTGTATGTAACAGTAAATCATGTATGCTCTGTAATACATGTATGTCTCTATAAAACATGACTCCCTAAGTCCCAAGAGGGACATTAGCCCTATCCTTTGAATAAATTTGAAACCCCTCCCCCTAGGGATCCTTCCTACTAAGTTAGGTTGAAGTTAGTGCAGCAGTTTTTGAAATTTTTACGATTTGGGCCCCCAAGTGACCATTCCTAGTTATTGAAAATGTGAAAAGTTTACAGATGCACGGAGGACAAAAACTTGAAAAGTTAACATATTTGCTATATATAAAATGTTGAACATTGACCCTTAAATGCCTTCCCTTTTTTACCCCAGGGTCATCCCTGAGCAAATCTGGTTCTCCATGCCCTCAAGTTTCTGCATGCCATAGCATTAAGCTCAAAGCCATCTAGTTTCTAAGAAGAAAGATTTAGGAAGTTTGTCAAATTTTTTTACCCCAGGGTCACCCCTTGAGCAAACTTGGTTTGCCATGCCCCAAAGTTACTACCTACCAAAACATTAAGCTATAGGCCTTCTAGTTTATTAGGAGATTTTCGAAATTTTGTCAAATTTGTACGACCCCAAAGTGGCGCCCCCTGGGGGTACAGCCCCTTCATTTCCACAAATCTGATTCCCCCTTCAATAGGGATACTTCCTACCAAGTTTGGATGAAATTTGTCCAGTTATTTTGGACAAGAAGTCGAAAATGTGAAAAGTTAAAATGTTTGCTATATTATAGTGTTCAACTTTGACCCCAAAACGCATAACCTAATTTATAATATATTTTGTAACAGTTTATTCATACTTCACACATTTAATCATAATGAAGAAAATCGGTTTCATAAAATCTTAAATCTGTTATACAATGTTATTTTAATAAAAATTAAGTCTAAAGTCTATTTCAATCAATCACAAATAATCTATTTTAATTTAATCCACCACTATGGTCAATCTAATTAAATCCACAATAATGTAACAAAAATTACACATCATTCTAGTTCAACATTTTCTTGTATTCAAAATGAATCCAGTTGTACATAACATCATCGTTAATTATTTCTCAAGAAAGTGGATAGCGACTTGCAGACGAAGGGACTCGACCCCAAAGGTTACCCATGCTGGCCTCTCTGTTTTTATATTTGATGGATCATAATCACATTCTACCTTTCATCTATGTAAACTATGATTTATTTCTGTAACTTTCTGTGAATAAATATATAATAAAAAAGAACAGGTTAAATAATTATTTAAATACCATACACCCACTCAATCAGTCAAAAATTGAAAGTTAACATGATTCTGAAAAAATATTGAAATTCAAAATACTAAAACAGTTTTAATATTATCAACAGAGAATACTAACTCTGTTTCATAATAAATACCGGTACTTCAATTAATAGGTCATCATATATAGCCAACCAATACGAACACATAGTTTCTGAACACTGAATCAATACACAACATCTTCCACGCTGCTTTGTTACTACCATGAACTTTCAATACTATTAGTATTGAAACTAACTGTTATTTCTTATAGGTTTCCTATCGTAACCTGTGTCCGTTTGTTTACTATAGTAAACAACAATAACTGTCGATATATTGACAATAACGTATCATAGACCAACAAATACAATCAAATATAGTTTCTGAACACTCAATCAGTCAATAATATAACAATATTTTCCACGTGGCTCTGTGGTTTTTTAACAGAGATGGCCGCTAGGTCCTACAAAACACACGGACAAGTGCAAGTTTGTTTAACGACAATAACTGACTGAAAATACAACTTATATTATTAACACTGAATCAACAAAAAGCTGAACACTTCAATCACTTATTGAGAATTGCATAAAAATATTTCACATGAATATATCTAAGTATACTGGTCGCCGACCAGTTATCGCCATGTACCAGTTATCACATTAAACACATTTCAAGCCTTCTTCCTTCCCAGTGAAAATAAGGGAGCCTTACTTTGTTAATCCAATTATAGTTCAATTATCACTAAATTGTATCTAATGCTTAAGCTATGGAAACCGAAAGTAACATGTACAAACTCGCCGCTGAAAGCAGCGTCGCAAAAGAGCCAATGAGAGATTAAACTATGTCAACAGCAACAAAACCATCTTCATTGCTTAATTCCTTAAAATAATGCATTTTTACCGCTGTTTATATGACCAAAACTGCAAATTTAGAAGATGGCGATAACTGGTCGGGCGATAGGTAAAATTACCCGATAAAAGTGCAGGAAAACTTTTGCCCTTGGTGCAATGAAGTGCATGCGCATAAACGTCTAATATATATTAATTGATAAAACTTTTGGTAAGTATTATTGTGTTGGCGATAACTTGTCGGTGACCAGTAGGCCTTCTGATTGATAAGAAGAAGATTTTTGAAGTTTTGTCAAAGTTTCCCCCTTTTGGCCCTCTAGTGGCGCCCCCTGGGGGCTGTGCCCCAGCATTTGAACAAGTCTGAATCCCCTTCACCTAGCGTTTCTTCCTTCGAAGTTTGGTTGTAATTGGTCCAGTAGTTTTTGAGAAGAATTCGAAAATATTAAAAGTTTGTGACGTACGACGGACAGCATTAGTATGGGAAAAAGTCCCGGACTAAAAAGTAAATGGAGGACAGGTGCAGAGTGATCAGAAAAACATTCACATTTAGCCAAGCTCTAGGAGCTTAGAAAAAGTTAACTATAAGAACGAAGGACAGAGATTCTATGAGAAAGTCCTCCATGGATAACAATTTTTTTATAATGACAAGAGACCCAACGGACCTTGATGCGTTCACCTGAAGCTTAGTATTCATGATTAATTTTCTTGGTAGTGTTCATTGGAGTTGTTTAAGATTGTTCTTACAAAGTTGATGGAAATGGGATCAACCGTTTTTAAGATTTGATAATTTGACAAGATTTATTCGACTAAACATCTGTTATGATGACAGTAGTTGATATGAGCATCAACTGCCCCATCATTAGAACAAATCTGAACACCCTTCTAGTAGGGATGCCTTCTTCCAAGTTTGGATGTCCACCAGTAGTTTTGGAAAAGAAGTCTAAAATGTGTAATGTAAACATATCTGCTATAAAATATAGTGTTGACCTTTGACTCCTAAATGCGTAACCTAGTTTTGTCCCCTGGATCATGCCTTGAATAAACTTGGTTTTCCATGCCCTAAAGTTACTACCGGTACATACTAAAGCATAAGCTCAAGGTGTTCAACATTAGATTTTTTTTTTTTTAATTTTGTAAAATTGTACCCCTTTTGGCCCTGAAGTTGCGTCCATCGGGGACAGAACCCCTTCATTTTTATACATCTGAACTCCCTTCGCAAGGGATGACTTCTACCATGTTTATATAAAATAGGTCAAGTTGTTTTGGACAAGAATAAAAATGTGAAAAGTTAACATATTTGCTAGTGTTGAACCTCGACCCCAAAAAGGGTAACGTATTTTTGACCCCATTGTCATGCCTTGAACAAACTTGGTTCTCCTTGCCCTAAAAGTACTATATACCAACCCATTAAACTGTAGACCTTCTAGTTTATTGGAAGATTTTTGAAGTTTTGTCAAAATTCCCCTTTTGGCCCCCTAGCGGCACCCCTTGGGGGGGCACGCCCCTTCATTTGAACAAATCTGAATTCCCTTCCCCTAGGGATACTTCCTACCAAGTTTGAGTGAAATTGGTTCAATGATTTAGGAGAAGAAGTCGAAAATGTTTACTGTGACGACAAAGAAGGAAGAATTATGACCTTCGGCTCAGGTGAGCTGAAAAAACTTCAGCTAAAGTACCCATTTTTTTTATTTTTTTAATTTTGATAATCATTAGCCCATATAAAAATCCTTCTGGTGGCATAGCATCACAGTTGACACAATTCTGAATTGTTTGTCCATGTAATCACGTTCCTTTTTCGTTTAAGTAATTAAGGAGATAAAGTCAAACCTGTCTATAAAGACCACCTAATAGACCAGAAACAATAGGCCCATGGGGCCTTAACGTCCATATGGTTGAAATAGGCCTATTAAAGTAAATATTTGGCATTTAAATTCTTTTGACCACAGGGTCTTGCCATCAACAAACTTATTTCTCAAAATTCAAAAATTAAATATATACCAAACAATTAAGCACTAGGCCTTCTAGTTTATTAGAGGAAAATTTTTGAAATTTTGTCAAATGTTCCCCCTTTTTGGCCCCTAAAGTGGCGCCCCCTGGGGCCCAGCCCCTTCATTTGAACAAATCTGAATTCAATTCCCCCAGGGAAGACTTCTACCAAGTTTGGATGAAATTAGTCAAGCAGTTTTGGAACAGAAGTCAAAAATGTGAATAGTTAACATATTTGCTATAGTGTTGAACTTTGACCCAAAAACGTGTTACCAATTTTTTACCCCAGAGTCACGCCTTGAACAAACTTGGTTCTCCATGCCCTAAAGTCACTACATAACAAAACATTAAGCTCAAGGTCTTCTAGTTTATTTGAGGAAAATTTTTGAAGTTTTGACAAATTTTCCCCTTTTAGGCCCCCTTTTGGTGCTCCCTGGGCCCCGAGCCCCTTCATTTGAACAAATCTGAATTCCTTTACCCAAGGGATGACTTCTACCAAGTTTGAATGAAATTAGTCCAGTAGTTTTGGACAAGAAGTCAAAATGTGAATAGTTAACATATTTGCTATAGTGTTGCCCTAAAGTCACTACATACCAAAATATTAAGCTCTAGGCCTTCTAGTTTATTAGAAGAAGATTTTTGACAAATTTTGTGAAAAGTTTATGATGGACGGACGGATGGACGAGGGACAGGATTTGTATGAGAATAGCCCACTTTGGACCTTTGGTCCTAAAAATAAAATCGCATTTTCTGAAAAGCTTAGAGTAAGTGTTATGTATTATTTAATTGAAAGTAGACAATGTTTCTGAAATTGTATTTTTGCATCAATATGCTTTTATCGCACTGGATGTCAAAGGAAGAACTGCATTATCTGCAAATATGAATGAAATCAGACCATTTTTAAAGCAGTTAGAGCACGGAAACTGATTAACCAATGAGAATTCAGTAACCTAATTAATATGCATAAATATTCACGAATCGCATTTTCTTCAAAATGAGCCTGAGTATTGTCCTTGTTTACTTGCATACCAAATTTGAATGAAATCGAACAATTTTTAGAGCAGTAAGAGCACAGAAAGCGATAAACCAATGAGAATTTAGTAACCTAATTAACATGTGTAAGTATTCAGGAATCACATTGGTCTTCAAACTTAGCCTAAGTATTGTCCTCGTTTACTTGCATACCAAATTTGGATGAAATGGAACAATTTTTAGAGCAGTTTGAGCACAGAAACCGATTAACCAATGAGAATTTAGTAACCTAATTAATCTGAGTTAATATGCAGGAATCGCATTGGCCTTCGAACTTAGCCCTAATTAATATGCGTAAATATGCACGAATCGCATTGGCCTTCGAACTAAGCCTGAGTCATGTCCATGTGAACTTGCATAGCAAATTAGGATGCAATCAGATAATTGTTAGAGCAGTTAGAGCACGGAAACCAAAGCGTGACAGACAGACAGACAGAGGGACAGAGGGACGGACAGAGACACACCCAAATTAATATTCCCCCGATTTTCTTCGAAAAGCGGGGGACAAAAATAAGTGTAATTGGACTTCAAGGGACCTGATTTTAGAGGTCTTTCTGTACAGATGGTCTCTTTATAGAGGTGGTCACTAGAGCAGTTTGCACGTTATAGGAAAAATTTAAGGAAAAATGACAACAGAGGACAGACATTTGAATCATAACTTTGGCTCCTATCATTCATAAACCTATGAAAGGGTCCATGGTTATAGAGACATAACTTCTTACCTATGCGATACTTGCAAGCAGCCACCACATCTCTTTTAACAAACTTTTCTTCATCTAGAAACCGATCTGCAAGTTTATATGTTACTAAGGTGTCTGAAAACAAAATTATTAATAAAACCAAATTAAATGAGAATTAAAATTTTCCAATATTTAGTAGTTTTGAAAAACAAGAGGCCAATGGGGCCTTAACGTCCATCTGGATCGGCATTTGAATATTTTTGATCCTAGGGTCACTCCTTAAACAAAGTTGGTTCTCCTTGCCCTAAATTTACTACAAACCAAAGCATTATGCACTTCTAATTTATAAGAATTTTTTTTGAAACTTTATCAAATTTTCCCCATTTGGGCCCCCAAGTGACCCTCCCTGAGAACATAGCCCTGTCATTTGATCAAATCTGAATCCCCTTCCCCTAAGGATGACATCTTTCAAGTTTCAATGAAATTGGTCAAGTAGTGTTGGACAAGTC
>JAUMGZ010162991.1:0-16005 GCA_032359645.1 Pododesmus macrochisma
GCATATTAAATGAAACATGTATTTTGTAACCTATATGCTGTATTGCATTTGGTAATAAAGAAATTGAATTGAATTGAAGACAGGAGAAGGATCACCTTGTGGTCAACAAAGGACAACAATGGCACTCGAGTGCTGACAATAGCACTCAACAGTATTTCAATACTCGTCGTTGACATGCGGCGCCCGTTTACGCCCGTCAGAACAATATTGTTTTCACTTTCACTCGCGTTCAACGAGACTCGTTCCGTTTGTTTGTAGCTTCATTATAGGGTCATTACAATGACCATTAATCCGTAATATGGCAAATTATCAGATAATTTATCCACTCAGTGTGTTTATCCTGGATGGTCGGGTAAGCGACACCCAGGGTTCGGCGCATGTTTTTGCACCTTTAGTATCTAGTTTGACGGTGATTTCTCGACTCTTCAGACACCTGCCACAAGATTTTCTCAAAACTTATATGTCAACTAGACTTTCCGTCGACATTCTGTTTTCATTGAGAAATCATTGCGATTACTGCCGGATTATGTTTTTGTTAACTTGTTATCGTCCAATCTGACTTTTCAATAACTTAAATAATCAAAGATTAAAAGAAAATCAGATACTGACTACGATAAAGGAGAAACACAGATATACAGATAACAAAGTCTCATTCTATGTTCATTTTTCTGATAATAGACATCTTATGCAATAGGAATAAAACAATACTAAATTTAAACCAAAACCTCTACCGAAGCGTGGTTATTAATAATTCGGCTTTGATTACACACAATCAATGACCGAACATACTATAACATATACCGAGTCGTGTTTACTTGTATATACCAAACAGGTGGAAAACGACGATAATAAACACATGTGCTCTTTTTGCCTTGAAAATAAAAAAGGAACAAAATCATTTGCCCCCTATGTATCAGACATTTGTAAAGGTATACGACACAACGAGGTCTATAGTAGTAACTATACTATGTTGTACGTACGTCACTCAGAATGGTACCGAGGCACAGGAAACGTTAAATTAACTCATTTGATTAGTAGCTTGTGCTACATATTCTAAACATTTGCCATTAAAATAGTAGTTAAGCAACGTTATTATTGGGTATTTTCATATCTTTGTAAAATATACTACATCAACCCCAGGTACACCAATCAATTATGACTTTGGTTTTATTATGCCCCTGCCATGAAATGGGGGTGGGGGCATTCAGTGTTACCCTTGTTTTTGAACTTCACTTTTTGTATTTCTTATACACGTTACATTTGATCTTCCATAATTTACAGTCAAAAGTGACAAACAAGACGTGTGCAACATAAACAGCAAAGGATATCAAAGTTGAAATCTTTATATGTTGGAAATATTCAAATTTTAGAAGTCTTAATTTCTAGGATATCTTTAAATTAATGTTATCAAGAATTTGTTTCCCCTGAAACTGTCAAGTATTTCACAATTTTAAATTTATGTTCACGTCCATTTTGACACTCAAAATTTAAACAAATACAATTATACATACATATGACATTTAATGAAAACCGTTAAATAAATCCATTTGTTTATGTCAAGTTTTCAATGTGCCGTGAAAAGCACGTGTGATATTTACAACTCCCGGACGTTAAAAATACTATAGACAATGCTGATGACACGAAAATTACCCACTATTAAATGACCATTGATTTATGCGCTATATGACACAACTTTATTAAAACTGACTTGTAGTGGGCCATAAATTTGACCATCTGGACATTTGGACATGACCGGAGTGATACCTGGATTAGATAGATATAGATAAGCAGTGTACCTGTAGGCCCAATAAGCACCTCGTCAGCTGTCAATTAGTACCAGCTACTCGAAGGTGTCGCCCCAGTCGCAAGACCCTTGAATCCTAACTGTTCACGACGAATTGATGAGTTTATGGGCCTAAGAATGATTTTGGGTATAAAATAATGATGGGTGATAATTACTGCCAAACTAACGACTATGTGTTAATTAGACATCTTTATAACAGTATTATTGTATCAGAAACATGCTGAGACTGAACGTCAGTAAGTTATGCGATAATATAATGTCTATAACATTACACATCATATAAGTCAGGTCAATATATATTTAATACTTTTTATATTAACCAAAATGTTAAATATATATACATTTAATATGATAGCAAAATATGACACGAACAACATTTTCTAATTAGTCTTGTAGGATGCGATTAAACATGAGTATACCATATACCCGACGTAAACACACGTAGCACACACTTATATACGGATACATCTATCAGTTGTACTAAACGCTTTCCTTCAAAAATATATGCCTTCTTCACAAACCACGTTGAGCTTTCTGTATACATTGCAACATGTAATGGGAATGGTATTGAAAAACGTCACCACTTCATTAATGAATGTTTAGATATGTATCGGTTTCTCGTGTCAAATACTCGGAGACAGAGCAATATACTTGTTTTAGAGGGAAATGACTCGGGGAGAAAGTGATGTTAATAACTAGCCGAAGCCGAGGAACGCAACGGTTCAGATGATAAAATTGTCCTTTTCTTTTCATTCACAGTGAACAAATAGTGATTTAATAGTCGCCCATGTCATTAATGGCTTGATATTAACGTTATAAAAAACGAAATGGGTTGTTAATACGAAACGAGTTAGGATCTTGATGCAAAACTCATCACATTTCCCGATGTTTCTCAAAGGTTAAACTGGAGTACGGATCTTAAGTTTCAAAGACTTGGGTTTATTTGCTTACATCACAAGGAGTTATTGGACGGGTTTGTATCGCGTTTCTTGTTATTCGTGTCGGCAACCAGTAATAAAAAGCTCCACATTATCACAACAGTCATGTAATGATGTCCCCTTATTAGTTTAAACAACGTTAATTTGATGGGGAATTGGAAAAAAGCATAGCACAGAACTTCGTTATTGTCAACCGTGAACCTTTCGTATATAAATTTACTTACTCACATGCTTACGCTCTAGTCGAACAGAGAAAAAATATATACTATTTGGACTATACATTAATTAAGAAAATTATGCAGAACATAAAACAATATTGAAATAATAAAAACTTCTCCAAATTCAACCATATAATATTCATAGCATTTTTATGATCAGTGTTCATCGAACATTTAAAAGTGTACTGATGCAGTATTTTCTCTTGAATATATTATCTTGGTAATTAATAGAGGCTATTGGAATAGCAAAAAGTTAAATCTAGCAAATGATATATGACAAAGTTGACAACAAAATTCAACAAGTTCGAGCAACTCGAGAAGGTTTTCCAAAAGGCGTTACCTAAATATTATACAAAAACAGCATCATATTTGGACGGTGTAAGTTTGATTAAGTTTTAACACAAATGCAAGCATTACTAACACACATTAATTTTTTTTTATTTCAGAAAAATTGAACATTGTTTTGTTGTTATTCTTTGCAATCTTTGTTTAATAGTTATGGGTGCAACAACAGTGGCACTCTAAGTGTTGTCGCCAAGAGCATAGAAATTGGACAGCCTATTAAATCCTTGAATTTCGAAAAGATATTATTTTTTTTCAGGAGTACAAATGTATACAAAATATCGTTTTTATAGATATTGAAAGACTATTATGTCTTATAAATTTATGAAGGTTATATTTTTATTTAAAAAAAATTGTGAAGAAAATGGAGTTATTTTTTTTTAAATATACGTTAAGCTTCTAACTATTAGTATCAACTCTATATATATTTTTTATGATTTGATACTGATTGAAAAGACAGAGAGTTGTTGAATTAAGCATTTCAAACTAATAATCTAACCAATTGCACCAGAAAGAATAACTTGTAATATAGAGTATCTTTCATGACATAGCGTGCTAGGAAGTATACGATAAATTCAAGAAGATAAATTTGCCAAAGACAAACACTGTAATATGAATTGGTGAGGTGACAGAATAAAGTTCCAGAAAACGTCATCTTGCAGACATTTGGGCGATATTGCCACCATATTTACCAAACATGAGCTCTTTTCAAGGCAGACGCACGGTGCCATCGTCTCCAGGTCTTTTCTCCAGATACAACACCAAACAAGCAGAGCAGCAAATTCGTCTCAAACGGTCATGATTTAGTTTCGCATTGTTACGACCAAAACAAAAATGAAACTGGACTCAAAGACATTTTTATCTAATTAACAAACATTTGGAAGTGATCAAGTCATGAAATACTACAGATTTTTGATTAGTTTCGCAACGCCGTCACGATCACAAGAGAAAGTCTGGAGGATTGAAATGTAACTCGTTTCATTCCGTCATCATCTGGACACCATTGAAACTAAGAAACGCAATTTCATGGTTGATTTCGTTAATAAAGTACGAACTTTGATTTATTCCCAAGCAGTCCAAGAACGAACATAAAAAACCAACAAAGCTAATATAAGCGATACTTGAGTGACTAACCAACAATCAAATAGATAACTTGATTTTATCTTAAGCAGATGACCAATCTGACGTATAACATTCATTAAGTAAAATATGATAGATTATTTAGACCCGGGGTGTACTATAGTCGTTAAACAACAATGGTCTTGTGAATACCGAATCCTGACCAAATGTTACAGTTATCAACATACGATTTATCTACGAATATATATGGTATTGTTAAAAGCAGTAAAGCGATTCAAAAGTTTATGTAAAATATTTCTCTTTTTGCATGAAGTACAAAAAATGGCCCCATTGCGTGATGGTAAAACGTTGGCTGAGATATCCAGAAAAGCTTCAAGAAATAGAGATCTCGTTTAACACACCCTCGGTAAATGGATAATCTGTTATGGCAAATAACCGCGAAAGAAATAAAACGATACAGGTCACGATAACCATGAGAGAATTAACCAAGCTGAAAAAACCTTTTAGATTTATGCAATTCTCACAACTATGCAATGACCACATACGTATTTTATTACGCAAAACACTATAAATCATATAAGTAAATCGTTTATATTAATGGACTAGAGGTCTGCATGTTGATAATAGTACAAGGGATATATGACTATACGAGCTCAACGTGAGAACATGATTATGTATGTATAATAGGACAGAAGGAACACTGGGACTAAAAAAACCAATGTCCGAAAGCGGACAAAATTCGCGGACATTGTCGCGCGAGCGAAAGATAATATAAAAAATCTCATCAAGGGTAATATGTATTCTTACACCTTTACAAATCTAAACAGTCAACTGTCCATTAGATACATAATGAATATTGGTCAGATCAAAGAACCGACTTGTCCTGGCCGTAATGACCAGACTGTCATGACCTGTACAGAAGATTGACGTGTTCATATTGGTAAGTGATTTGTCTCGATGCGGTCTTGTCCAGTGCTGTTAACAACATGACGTTGCTACAGAAGTGTCCAAACGCGGTAGACGTCGGGTCTGGAAAGCTGTCCAAAATCTTGTAAAGGTACCATGTCCAGTCTTGTACAACTTCTTACAACAAACAGAGACCGCGAAGTCTATGACGGATCGCTCGATATCGAGGTGAAAGTGACCTAGTCTTATATTAATTACACGCATGTTAGCTCCTAACATGCTTGTTTTAATTGATATATTCGACATTTAACAAGAAGTACTTTCTACAGGGCGATAAACAACGGCATATGTATAAACGTTTTATAACGGTTACATGTCTTCTTCACGTATCCCTTAAACAACAACATATAAACTCTGTCAGCTCACACAAGATGGTATTGCCAAGAGCATATAAAAGAAAAGAAGTGCATGATAACACACAAGATAATTTTTTTTGTGAAACGAAAATTAATCTTTATAAAAAAGGAAGTAATATTCCACATGGACTTATATAATTGACACTCACACACTTAGTGACAGCACTATAAAGTCGCCACAAGTGCGCACTGTCGAAAGCAGACACTATCTCGATATGGCCTAAACATGAGTTAAAGGGACGCTAAGCCCCAATAAACAAACAGAACAACGACTTTTCACTTTTTAATAAATTATATATATTGACATTAAATTCATTGCCCATTGGTTGGTTTAGAGGGGTGAAACATGGACTCTTTTTTGTATATATATTTCTCATCACACCTTCACTTTATGTATTTACTGTCTTCCACAAGTTTGGTTTGTAAGTAGCTTTCTATCTTTTTCAAAGTGGATTTTAAACATGACAGAAAATGCTCCATTTATGAACTATCTCTATATAAAGACATAAAACATTTTTTGTGAATTATTTTATAGTTCGTATCCTTTTTTATAAGGAAAAGAGCGTACTTTCTTAGGTAATTCTAAAACCTTCACCTTGATTTAATCTTGAAAATACATCGCACATTTTAATGTTTATCTTTATAACGATCGATAGTATAGAGACATTAACACCTGTTTAGATTTTAGTTCAGCACTGGTCAGAACCTCATAAAAATAGTTCCTCGATGGTAATAACTAAGAAGGTATAAGTCCGTGCAAACTGAATTTGAATATTTCTGCAGTATTCTGTCGTGTCTCATTGTTTTTTGACGATTTTGTTATTAGATATTTGTATATTTATTTGTTGTGCTTGTTCTTATGCTCCCCAATTTATGTCTCCCGATTACGCCCCTATTCCAGGATTCAGACACCCTGTCCTCCCGATTCATGCGCAATATCCTCCTGACTTAATACCCCTGTCCTTGCAATTCAGGACTCCATTTCCATCGATTTATGCCCCTATCCTCTCGATTCATGCCCTTTATCCCCCGACTTATTACCCCTGTCCTTGCAATTCAGGACTCCATTTCCATCGATTCATGCCCCTATGTCCTCCCGATTCACGTCCTCATGTCCGTAAATTCAGAAAAACTTGTTCTGCTGATTCATATCCTCCTGTCCCCTAGATTCACGACCCAGTTTCCCCCTGATATCATGTTGTTCATCTCATAATATTTTTGAATAACAAAAATAAATTCCTCTCCCATCAAATATGGTAGAAACGTGATGAATCCATTACGGCATCACAAGGACTGAAATAAAGGACCTATTACTGAATTAGTTATGGGTCGCTAAATGGAATAGTTCGCCGTCGCAAGTGACAAAGGTGACAGATATTTTATGCAAATACAGATGTATTCGTTTTGGCTTGCTAAACAGAGATATGTAATGGATGCTACTGTCATAAGAAGTAAATCTCAGATGACCTACGGAACACACAGTCTTTAAGTATTTTTGTATGCTTCCCATTTGAGGCGTAAATTCATGGAAGATTAGCAGTGTCCCAGCGGCCAAGATAGTATGGTCGGTCACGGCGAAATCAACGACTCTATGTTTGTTAACGGCAATCGGATAAACTGTTTCAATGAAGTCGTTGGATTTTAGCACACGACGCCAATCTATTTTGTTGACAAATTTACGGCTATGGTGATTCCAGAGGGACAATACATAGGGAATGACTCCACTTAACGCCAACGTTAAGATTATTTTGCACTCAAAGATAATGTTCATTGATTTAAAAATGTTTGTTCTGTGCTAAATCGTGGTATTGGAGAAGACCATAAACCGTGAATCGCTTCTCCAGGGGTATCGCGGGTGTCAAAACCAATTTGCGCCCCTTTTCTGAGATCGCACACGAGTTAACGTGCAGAAAATGCGCTAAGAGAAATTAAATCTGATACCACTGCCAATATGCTGCAACAAAAATTGTCTGAACTACAAACAAATCAATTTGTCAAGTCAAAGATTTAGTTTGAAATGAGCAGAAGCAATTTTTCTAATGTGTTTAAGCCTGTCGTAAGAAAGATTGCATCTCCTCACCACAATGATTTATTTCCGAGGATGTATCGACGTATACTCTTCTGTCGTCACGTGACTATCACTTCCCGCCATTACTTTGCATTATCGGTTTGCCAAAATATCGTGCCACGAATCTATCATCCCGAAAACGAACATTTTGTTGCCATTACGAAGTTCTCAATTTTTGTTATCTGTTTTATGGTTTTAACACTTCCTTAACCTGACAAATGTCACCGTATCTCATGCACTACACTGTTCCGTCTGTGGCAAAAGCCTCTAATCCACAACATTCTATCAATAATTGCCTAAACACCTTTTCGAAGAGAAAGAGCAAAACAGTCCGCATTTCAAAGACCGTATCTGTTTATGAACACTACTGTTATTTTTTTATATTAGAGGTCGAACGATGTTGTTACGATATTATTTTATAATTTTCACTAGGCAGTACTGAAGGACTGAATAATTCCCCGTATATAGACCGTCATATTTGAAGTTTATGTATTTTTTTTATTCCAATTAATTAAATGTTTCAAATCTAGACGTATACTTTGTGGTTATACAATGTATACATATAGTGATTACATTATAATCTTTTGCAAGCGAAACGTAACAAAATTGAGGAAAATGCCAACAAGGAAAGAAGGCATAGAAACCTTAAAGGAGAAAAATGACGTTTCTCTGTTCATTGTTAGTCCCTTGTATACCACCAGCATGCTTGGTCACTCTTTCTCACCTCCTTCCAGGCTACTCTACCACTTTACTCGTCCGTCTTTGACAAAATGCATTAATTATAGTTATGTGAATTGTCCTTCCAGTTAATATTAAAGAACAAAATGCATGTATAAGTGATGTATCTCGTCTTGCCCGTTGTTTATTTATTCCTTTATGAAGTATTTCATCTTGCCCGTTGTTTATTTATTCCTTTATGAAGTATTTCATCTTGCCCGTGGTTTATTTATTCCTTTATGAAGTATTTCATCTTGCCCGTTGTTTATTTATGCCGTTGTGATGTATTTCGTTTTGCCCGTTGTTTATTTATTCCTTTGTGATGTATTTCATCTTGCCCGTGGTTTATTTATTCCTTTGTGATGTATTTCATCTTGCCCGTGGTTTATTTATTCCTTTATGATGTATTTCATCTTGCCCGTGGTTTATTTATTTCTTTGTGATGTATTTCATCTTGCCCGTGGTTTATTTATTTCTTTGTGATGTATTTCATCTTGCCCGTGGTTTATTTATTCCTTTATGATGTATTTCATCTTGCCCGTTGTTTATTTATTCCTTTATGATGTATTTCATCTTGCCCGTTGTTTATTTATTCCTTTATGATGTATTTCATCGTGCCCGTGGTTTATTTATTCCGTTGTGATGTATTTCATCTTGCCCGTTGACCGTCCATGTATTAGTGATATATCGGTATTAATTATTAAATGCTTACACAAAGGACCGCGGTAGCTCAGTGGTAAAGTGACCGCATCAAACCTAAGACGCTTAAGTAGAGTCATCTCTCATTTCCTCAGCACTCGGCATTCGGGGTAGGGGAGGACCTAGTTGGCTCAGTGTTAGGATAATGTGACCGATGAAATATCATTTCTATGTATCTACAGCGTGATATTTCAGCGAGACAGCACTATAAAGTCGCCATCAGTGCGCACTGCCACACGTAGTCTCTGTCGCGATATGACCAAATCATGAGTTGCAAGGGACAAACAAATTAAAACATAATCACACCCACGTGTTAAATTCAGGGCAGATATACCTTCCCTTTAACATGTTGCAAAAACACATATAAGATTCAACCTGTGTACTTAAAGCTTCTCCTAGGATCACTGATCAATATAGTTCTGACAACATCATCTGTAATCTCTTCGACTTGACCAAACAATGGCAATTATTCTTCAGCTATGTAGGCTGTAAAATTACACCGTTTCACGCAGATTTGTCAAAATCGGCCATTTAATTGTGTAATATCCGCAATACCAACAATTTTGTCGTCATTTTTATTGACTTCATACAAACAAGTTCGTCTAGATACCAGTACTCAGAGAAGCGAGACAAATTGCAGTTGTAGATTCAGTTTTATTACGCAATTTTCAAGACAAGCATTTGTTGTCTTATTTCCGCATATACGCCACTTTATTACTTTATGATCTTCGATTCTTTTGATAAAATTCACGCTTTACAAGCAAATGTAAATGGCAAATGAGTGACAGCCGTGCATTATGAGTAAGATACACATGCACCAGTAACAAAGTTAACACCGGAAGTCAGAGAATAATGCAATCTCCTGAACTTTCTGCGCATGACTGATAATGCTACATGTTTTGTACATGCCAACATTACTTGGATGTTGTTTAGTTTTTCTATGACAGTTTATTTAGTGTAAATGTTCCTCATTTATGTTACATTTATCACCTGGCTGTCAAATAACCTAACTTTGTTTATCTTTCGTTCCTCGAACATGGACATGCTGTAAGGAAGATCAGGTACAGAAATGAGATAATTGCAATATTGGATTGATACTATATAGAATGGGCTAGGTTGTTGGTGCAAACTATTAGTAAATAATGATAAATTATATTGATCTAATTAGGCTTCCGATGTATATACATGTAGTTATATAACTTGATCTTATCTGGACGTGGTGAAATGTTGGGAGGACGCACACGCAAGCATGCACGCACACGCATACACGTCGGTTATTTTCTATAAATGCTTACACCGACGATTAAGAAGGCGATGCGCGGATTGGCCAAGAGCAAAGGTCATACTGAGGTGACTTCAAACGGGGTGTTGTAAATTCCTGTATTGGTGTGTATCGTCGAGGAGCGGAAAATACAGGTCTAATTTTAATTAGATTGCAGTTTTAAGGACTATCTGGTCACACCTATTATATTCATTATTCAAGTATACTGATAACATTTGTAGGAAGATAACCAAACATTGAACTTTCAATACTATCGAACTGAGTTTCAAATGCTTTTTTTTTAAGACCGTATTTGTTTTCAAATTAACGTATTGCTATAATTTGGTTCTTAACATTTAAATCTAATTTAGAAAAAAAACAACCGCACATCAACTGCATCTCTTGTGCTTTGCAATACGTATACTTAGCCCTGGACTGCTTACAGTTGGCATTCATATCTCCTATGAATGCCAACTGAAAGCAACTCAATACTTCTATTCACCATTTGCTATCCCAATGTAACAAACATACGGTAAAATATATGAGAAACTTAACGGTAAGCATGTCAAACTAAGCAATAAGCAATGAGTGATGGCTTTCATAGGCGATATGAATGCCAACTGAATTCGGTTCGGATATATAAAGATGCATTGCCATGCGAAGGTAAAATATTGTTTGGAATCAGGTCAAGGAATAAGAATGACATCATAATGAAAACGACATTTGTTGATAGCAGTGAACATCGTTGAAACGTAAACGTTTGATCATAATTCTTTGAAAATAATGTTTTGAGATGAATGACTCTAAAATTGAGACACTCCCATCAACAACTTCTGCTTTGTGAAATGGACAATGTACCTGACAGGACAAACGTCCATATTCAACATACATTAAACAAAAAGAACTTAATGTGCGGTTGTCATGTTTCTGGGTGAAAGTTAAACTCTCTTTTCATAATCAAGACTCGGCGAAAGTTTCTGTATTAATTTTAAACAAGAAGAATCATACGTGTAATATCCAATATTTCAGCCCTATTGTTTACTGGAAGGTCTCCAAAGTAGTATCTATTCATGCGTACTAATTTAGCGATTAAACGCTGCGACCTTTTGTGTCGGCTTCATTAAAATGAAACCGTGAAGCATCAGGTTACCAAAGTTTAGATTCCAAGTACCGCCTTATAAACGCCGTAGATGTTCAATAAGCTCTTAACGGATAGCTTAGCCATCTTCGTCCTAATAGAATGCATCTGGCTTCGTGAAATAGTCTGATCTCTTCCTGACAGTCTAACCTGATCTATTGTTTCCGATGTAATAGCTAAGGTTGGCAATCTTTTTGTTCCACGTTATAAGGAAGCTTTGATGTCAAGTCAAGCGTACTCGTATCCTGGGAACAGCCAGCACTAAACGTGTGCAGATTGCAAACTTCCGGAGATTTTCAACACATCAATGGGTTCTTCCTCCAGGTTCGGGGATCGCAATTGTTTTATAATGGTGACAATATTTTCAAACTCTTTTGCCATGCGCAAAATGAAACCAGCTTTGTCTTATGCAAATTGCTATATATTTATGTTACCAAATAGGTCTATCAGCGACAAGAACCATCGTGCAAGCATGAAATTGATGGTAAAATAAACATTTTGAAGATCCGGAGTGTCCGTGTAACATTAAAATCCGGAAGTCGGTATGCATATAGCACATTATACTCCCAAACGTTAATGAAGTGTTTACTGGATGGTCTCAAAATGATCATTAATTACAGCGTATACATTAGTTGATATCTTACAAATAGCACACCTAGCATATTCCACTATCCATGATCTGTTTTTACGAGCACAGATATTACGTATTGAATATCTATAGGGGGTATGTGAATTAGTACTACAGACTGATTCTAGAAGTATAAGGACATGTTGATAATGTTGTACTGTTTTGTCACATTTTCGCACGTTTTACCAAATTTTATGCGCTTTGCAGCTGCATGAACCAATCAGCAAACTGTTTCATGGAAATATATAATTGTAAAAATCAGGATGTGTGGAATCAACAAAACGAGAGACATTAACAAACCAACCGTAGCCGCATCAAACAATTAGGCACCAGAACGAAACGAAATAATTGACGTCAAAACAATCCCCAAGACAAGGAAATAAATAAAAGTTGTGCTTATCATTTTATCACCGGTGAATAAAGTTTAAACTCAACTAAATTGTTTTAATTGTTTATTTTTGCATGACGTTCATATAAGAAATCAAGGGATCTAAATATGAATAATGAGTTCGTGGCCATGGTGAGTTGAGATCGAAAATTAACCTTCACGTCCTATCGGTGCTTTACAAGTTGCATACAAGTCATATAGGTGCTTGGCAAGTTGCATATGGGTTGAATGTGTAGCTCAATGCATTGTAACACTCTACCGGTTGGAACTTTATACATTGTACTATTGTACAACACAAGCAATAAGACACACCCATTATGTATCCTTGTAGGATTATATAGACTTAGAGATTCTTACTGCTGACACGAGAGAAGACCATTACAACGCTGTTTTACATAATCTTTTCAAATACCGGTACATCTGACATTTAAAAAGTCGAAGTAGCTTTAAACCTATTTTTTTTTTATATTTTTGGCACAAAGTTGCTTGATAAAATCTATGCAAAGTCTGTGTTCTTTTAATGGTAAATATTCATCATGCACTACAATATAAGATTATCAGCG
The DNA here is from genome assembly GCA_032359645.1 of Pododesmus macrochisma. NCBI lineage: Eukaryota > Metazoa > Mollusca > Bivalvia > Pectinida > Anomiidae > Pododesmus > Pododesmus macrochisma. The sequence goes on from JAUMGZ010162991.1 coordinate 13,167, forward strand.
TTGTGTTATACATACTTTGTCTAACTTTTTTGGTATAATCTATCTACAATATAATAAGTGTTGTGTCAATACCGTGCTCCATGTTCATACATTCGTCATAGGTCTTTACTCGGAATCAGAAACAAGTACCCGTATGTGTGTCCCTATAGTCATCAACGTTCTGTTGAATTATTTATTTGTTACATGCACACCTAATGTAATAAAGGTGATTTCAAACTGTTAGTGTTATGAAATAATCTGCTTTAGATACCGCCGATGATCTCTGCTTTATTGCAAAACTCAGAAACATGATAGGAGATCAAATATTATTCATTACGGGTTGTCATGCAACAACTTCACGGACTCAGCACTTTCTTTATTAGAATGTAGGCCTCTGTCGCTAGACTTTGGACATTGAATTGTCTGGGGAAATCCAAACACCGCCGTATCAACAGGCAACAGCGTCATATCAAGTCATTGTTCTTTTGAAATAATTTCCAAAAGGTATTGCTTTGGCTAACACAGTGGTGTGTATGTTTATTAAAGCGTCTAACAGATAAAGACAACAGCAATGACAGCATCTGATCACAATTACGCTTCCGGAGGGCTGGCTCCCGGCTTTGTTGTTAATATTATCAATTTTCAATTCCCTGTAGAGCCATGCTGATTCGTTTTAGCTGACATTTACAACAAATTATTTATTAATCATTTCGAAGAGGAACAAATTTGAAAAAGGCTCAATGTTATGAGAAACAATAGGACCGACAGGTGATTTGTTACCTTCTAGATATTGATATAGTAGTTGCTAGTGACATTCACGCATGGTTCGTGTAATACTGTAACCATACATGACAACTAGTCACAAGTTAAATAGAATAGAGAGAAGGTTCCTTTCTAGAAAACACGGATATCAGTATCACGTCACAAAAGACAATAACGTGATATCAATCACTCGTGTATACGCGTGGAATTATTCTAATAACAGACACGTACACGGCCTTGTTAAAAACATGCAATGTTTGAAATTGTTAAAATTTTTATTACAACTTTACATCACAATCGCATATCTCACAGTATAATAAACATAGTGGTAAAATTAATATCATGCGCCCAACAATAGACATAAAAGGTTTCAATACTCATACTATACCATGGTTTGTTTGTATTAAGGGCTTATTGTCCGATCAACAGCTAAGGTCATTTACGGACGTGCAAGTTTTACTGGTGGAGGAAACCGGAGTACCCGGAGTAAACCACCGACCTAGGGCAAGTCACTGGTAACTTTCTCACACTAGCACGCCCTGGACGGGATCGCACTAGGAGCTGAAAGGCTTATGATTACAAGTCGATGACTTCAACCACTAGGCCACCGCGGCCCCTAACGATAGACAGACGACAGACAGGATTTATACGTGAAAAATCCACCTTGGACCTTTGGTCCAGATGGACTTAAAAGTTAAGAGTGAGATCATTTGACAAAGTTGCCTTTAATCATACATTTCAGATCATTCAGAGTTTTAGGCATATACATGTGTAAGTTTACAGTACATGCATATAGATACATGTATACACAGGTGAAAATGAGAAAAATCAATAAACAGGTAAATTATCTCTTTTATCCATTAAGCCAGAAACTTTTAATCATCATTCTGTAGTGTGAAATCTCAACCTAGTGTTTCTGCAGAAATGAAGTATAAAGATTAAAAATTGCAACAGCAGTTGGTCCCTCATAATTAATAATTAAACAGATTTGTTAAAAACTAGACTTATTCTGTCAGAACAACAATGTATGCCCCAGATTTGTTATGGAATGTGAAAAACCATTTAAAAAATCCGCCCTTGACCCGAATCCAAGCTCCATATATCAACCGTCATCAACAGACTCGAAGGGGAAAATGAATTTAAAATAGACAAGACCTCGATTAATCAGAGCTCTGAAGCAAAGGAGGAATGAGGGGAAATCACGATGGTAATGAAGGACAAAAACCACACCCCAACAATACTATAAAACAGTAGTCTTGCCAACATTTTAGGTATGCGCGCAGTCAAAACAGGAATTTTTTTTTTAATTTTGAAAGTTAAATGGTAAAATCTGATTTTAAATAGTCATTTGTAAAAGAAATGTTATTGAAATTACAGTACATTTTCAATGTATTTAATTACAAACACAATTACATGTAATTGAGAAAAAACATCAGTTACAAATTACACCCAATTGCAATTACTTGTCAAGTTGAAAAAAGTAATTGATTACATCATTTACATATTACATATTACAATTACCCCATCCCTGTCTATAACCTATTAACACAAGATAATACACAAAGTATCAGCTCACTTCATTATGGTGTACTGAAAAAAAGTTTGGAAAACCATAAATACATATACAAAAATTAAGGGCCATTAGTCCACAAAACAAATGAAACTAGGACCTGGATTTGAACTAGATCTAACAGTTACCCATAAGGTTGAGGTAATACCTATATACCAAACATCAGCTTTTCTTATAATGGTGTACTGAAAAAAAAAACAACATAAATATTGAAAATTTTCAAAGTGAAAAGGGCCATTACTCCACAACAACAACAAATCACAGACAGGGATTCTAACTCAAACTGTAACCCATCAGGGCAAAGTTATACACCATGTATCAGCACATTATGTTACGGTGTAGGGAAAAAAGTCCAGAAAACAACATTGAACATTTTCTAAATGAAAAGGGCCATAACTTCACATAAAAATTAAAGATGGACAGGATTTAAACTCGATATGTTACTCATTAGGATAAAGTAATATACTAAGTATCAGTTTATTATATTAAGTTGTACTGAAAAAATCAGAAAAAACCATAAATTTTGAA
>JAUMGZ010163002.1:0-16005 GCA_032359645.1 Pododesmus macrochisma
AACTGACGCAACACACAACAGATTAGTTAAGTACAGCTCTAGATGGATAAACTGACGCAACATAAAACAGATTAGTTTAGTACAGCTCTAGATGGACAAACTGACGCAACACACAACAGATTAGCTTAGTACATCTCTAGATGGATAAACTGACGCAACACACAACAGATTAGTTCAGTTCAGCTCTATGTGGACAAACTGACGCAACACACAACATATTAGTTTAGTACAGCTCTAGATGGATAAACTGTCGCAACACACAACAGATTAGTTCAGTACAGCTCTAGATGGGCAAACTGACAGGAAATAAAACAAATTAGTTCACCTCAGGTCCAAGTAGGTAAACTACCAGGAAATACAGCATTATAGTTCAAAACGTTTCCATGTGGTCAGCCTCACAAGACTTAAAACAGAACAGTTCTCTACAGCTAAAAAATAACAAGCAGAACAGACACAGAAAAATATATTTTTTCAACAATCTTTTATTTGACAATTCAAAATTAGATGTCAACATGTTTACTGTGGTATTAAAGAGAACAGTCTGTAATTATAGTGTGTATATTATAAATAATGAGTTCTACAGATAGTCAATTCAAGTCTGATAGAAAAAAGATACAACATACTTAAGAAATGTTCTTAATTTTATAGAATTCTGATAATTTCTGAAGCCATCCTGTAATAAACTTGAAATACGCAAGGCAAATGGAAGCATTTCGAGCTGTTAACTTCACAATATCTTAACATTTAGACATTTGATGTACATGTAGTTTCAATATTGCTAAAGTAAAATTGTCTAATACTATATCTGAACATGATGCATAAAACACTCATTTTTCTTTTAAATGTTTCTGTATGAGAGAGATAGATCAGAATTTCAACATTGATAAAAGAAAGATAACTCTTGTTACTTACCAGTTCGCAGACAATGTTACATATCAATTGAAATACGGCAAGTATAAATGAAAGACAGTATTTTCAAATTGATTTTTAACAATATTTGAAGTTCAACGCAGTATTATTTAATCACACTTACAACAATTCTGACATAGGCTAATACTTAAATGATGCATTGCATTAAAACTATTAATTATAATACAAAATGATTGTCTGTTATGCATGTAGTCAAATATATGAATTTATAAAAGGAATTCATGGCACATATACTTGAACACCATGCAATCAGAAGTAGGATTTTTTGATGGATTATTTATCATACAAAGTTCTATTGGACAACAGTGGGGAAATCATCAACACTTTAAATAGAATTAGGAAAAATTGCCTGTATTCAGAAAAGTTAGCACCTGGCAATATTTTGATGACCTCTAGAAAAGTTTTCCTTGAAATTACATTATCATAAAATTATCAGATCACTTAGTTTTTAACATCATATTTGAATATTCTGAGGGTTGCTGAAGACTGGGAACTTTTAAGGACGAAATAGAGTAAATAAATCAACAAGAGGCCCATGGGGCCTTAATGCCAATCTGGTTGAAATTTGCCCAGTAGTTTCAGAGAAGTCAGTTAAAGACATACTGTCAAATTACCCCTTTTGGCCCTGCCAACCTGTCCCCTGGGGGGTCAGTCGCTTCACTGGTACAATCTTGAGTCCCCTTCCCCTAAGGATGCTTCCCGCCAAATTTTTGTTGAAATCTGCCCAATAGTCTTGGAGGAGATGTCCTTTGAAGGCATACTGTAAAATTACTTCATTTGTACAATCTTGAATCCCCTCCCCCTAAGGACACTTTCTGCAAAATTTGGTTGAAATCTGACTAATAGTCTCAGAGGAGATGTCGTTTAAAGCAAAAGTTAATGACGGGCGGATGGACGACGGACGGGATTTGTATGGGAAAAGTCCACCTTGGACCTTAGGTCCATATGGACAAAAAATCTCATTTGGAAGTATGCCTAATCCCTGTACCTGAAGGATTATAGCAATACAACCTTTAACATACTTTTTAGACATTTATAAATTTCAAATAAACATGATAATTTCATACATTAAAGTGATATTTAAAATACAGAAACTGTATTAAAAGTCTGACTAATTAGACAGGAATAGGAAAGTAGAAGTTTTTATTTGAGTAAATCATTGTTGTTAAAATACAACATATAAAAACATTGATCAGCTAATAACTTTGATAATAACATGAATGCATGTATTTGGAATGTAAGATAACATTTTAGATGAACATTCCACTCTACTTTTTACATTAGTATTTATTTGGAATTTTAGATAAGATAATATATATGATTTCCACTGAACCATACATTCTTCTATTTATTTGGAAACTTAAATACAATATAACATATACATGTAATTGCAACTGAACACCACATTCTATTATTTTTTTCAGAATTGTTAAATCAGGTGGCAGATAAAATTTGCACTGAACCACACTTTTTATATATTTTTAACTCCTCATATGACATAGGATTCCTGTGAGCAGTTATTTGAATTACACATAAGTGCAATATCACAGAAAGTTGATACAATTCACAAAAAGATGTTTACAACATTATCACTCCTTCAAATGTTATATGTTGACGTTTCATTCATGGAACATTTTACATTCCTCTGCGATCAGTTAACTAAAATATGATGTTATTAAACAAATGAAAGTATGAAGATGACCAAAATTATCAAAATAATGCAATTTTACAATTTTTCAACATTTTGAAAACTTTCCCCAACGTAATAAAACAAAACCACTCATATGTCATTTTAATCTGACATATTACATGAGTGAGTGCAGGAAGGAAAAGAAAGAATAAAACATAACATCTGAAGGTTGAGTGCTAGACTGGTTCTTTCCCTTTGTTCATTTCTCTCTGCCAGGGCTGCAGTTTAATGAAAATCAGCAACTCAAAGGGAGAGAACCAGTCTAGTTGACTGCTACATTTTCTTCCATGTCGTATGCAATCTGTTGAGTCAGATTCACAAACAAGTCCTGTTCTGTCTATAAACTCATTCACCCCGTCATTTTGACAGTAAACTGTGCAATAGTTTGTTTTGGAAAAGTCTAAATGAACTGGTACAGTGTAAATCAATTATAAAGCAATACAATTTTAATTGTTTTTCAAAAAAGCACATCATTTCATCATCACACAACCTTATTTTATCACTTCAATTACAATGTCTACAAACCGGCAAAAACAGAACAAACTGGTTCTCAATGTGTGCAAAAAACAATAACAAATAATCATCAACAACATAACCATGTGTTAACAATGACATTGAGATGTGATACACTTTATATCAATTCAATGTTAGGCCAAACATAAAATTAATTGTGTTTCCTGTTACACTGTAAAAACAATCAGGCCTAGGGTAAGAAGGTAGGGAAAGAAATTGTTTATCTTAAATTCTATTCATCAAAACATCAAGTTTGTGAAAACAACATATTTTAAATGCTTCACTTATTTCGGTTGGGTGTTTTTTCAAAAATTGGACTGAATCTATTAAGTTTGCATGTTATAGACGGTTGGTTTTAGGATACAATGAATGAAGATGAAAATAATATGTTTTAACAGAAAAAATCTTTAGGGTGGACGCTTAAAAAAAGATTACATTGGTTAGGTTACAGGAAACACAGTTGATTTTATGTTTTGGCCTTATACAAATATGAAGCAGACTGATTCACAATGTATGCAAAAGTGAATACCAATGCATAACAATTAACATAACAACATTTCCACATCTTCACAATTATGTTGATATGTGATACACTCTATAGTATTCAGTCCTATATCTAGGAACAACTGGCCACCATGACTATACAAAAACTCAAACCTATGCTCAAACTCATACTCAAACTTAAGAATATATGCCCAGGTGAGGATTACTAAAAAATCAAAGTCTATAAAACTTCTTGAGCACATGCTCAGCTGAATATGACTCTCGTGTGTAAATTCAAGCTGAGCACATGCTCAACTATGTCTTTTTTGACACAACAGTAACAATTTAGTTGCACATGAATCATGAGTTTGAGCATGAATGTGTGCTCAACATGAGCTTGAGTTTTTTTTAAAGTCACAGGACCTGATTTCATGAGCATATTGATTTAAAATCTTTTCTATAAAATATCAGCACATGATTTCATTAACTTATTAATAATGTAAAAAATATTATGCTTATTAGAAAGAACATGGTTGAATATGTGATAAATATAAATAATACTACAATATAGATACACATACTTACACTTATAATCCACAAATACTTCAACAGGGTGCACATATTTATATTCTTGTTTTCATATTAAATCATTATACGTTTCTAGTGTTCATTCATAATAATTTGAAAATTGCTCAAAAAGAAAGAACTCAGCTCAATTCATATATTTGCCTCATTCATTTTACTTATAAGTTAATGTTGATTGGTTGAATTTCAAACATTATTGAACTTAATTAACTTCATTCTGTTCATTACCGTAATAGAAAGTACAATGTACAACTTAATCCTGCTGATTTGCAGGAAAAATTTTAATACGGGGAAAAAGCATGTAAATTTTCAAGTTTTCAGATTGCATTTCTGAAACTTAAATGCCACAATATAGACTATATTTGAACATATTCAATCAAAACAGTTAATCAAAACAATAACACCAAATGTTGTATGGATGACAACACAATTCTTCAGCTACCAGTATATACCCGTCCACAAATCAAGACTGTAAATTCATGTTCTTGTGTGTACATAATATATTATTTAATTAAGTATGAAATATATATTTACTGTATCAAAATGGCAGCAAGAGATCTGCACACGGCTTATGAATACACAAATTCATGTTTCAAAATGTAATCAATTATGTAAATTTGTGACATAATTAACAGACTAGATATATATTTACACAAAAATTGCGATCATATCGAGAATCAGTTTGGCAAGTACATAAAATAATGTATCTTAATTTACAAAATAACAATTAATAACATTCACCAGTACACTTCTCAGAGAAAATTATATCACATATATGTCTTAAAATTGGATATTGAATGAAGTACACAAACCATTATGTACACAGAATATGTGTCTTGTAGATATGACAGATTTATTGTGGCAAGGCCAATCAAAGAATAAATAATGTGTTTACACCCACGGCTGCGAGAAAAATAGGACAGGTACATGTATGTATGTAGGTAGGCAATCTTTTTATTTTTATAAAGTTTTTACATAGGCTAGAAAAACTTTTAAAGATGTGCTAACTTTGATGATGCTTGTCTGAAAACGGCTAAAAAACTTCAGAGTAGCTTAGACACTAAAAATTACAATAGGCACAAGTATAAATATATAGGGTTAGTGGAAACATACATATTTATTAGTTTGGGCTTAGTTTGGGCTAATTTTAAGCGCTCTAAGAGACACCTTTAACTTTGATTATTTGTTGATTGCTTGCATTTGACAAATACATCTATAACAAAGTCCCTTTCTGTCTAAGCATACAGTGACATATTCATGAAATATTAATTTTTCTTATTCAAAATCTCTCATAAAATTGTGTGTAACAAATGCATGCCCCCACAAAATACAAGGTCAAAATTTACATAAAAACAAAACAACTACAAAAATAACAAACACAAAAATACGATTATATCCTCCTACTTAAACAGTATTAAGATACATAACATTATATGTAAAATTTACTGTCATGGTAAAATTAATGCTGGAATTATAAATTTGCATATCAATTAAGTATATTGAAAAAATCACAAAAAATGTTAATATAAATACACATACCGCTGTCATATAAATGTTTTCATTGATTTTGGGTTCTGGTGAAATGTATAGTTGTTAATATCCATTTAGGTGTAAAAGGTAAAACCATTTACAAATCATATACATTTGCACACAGTTTGTAATTCTAGCATGTTAAATATCAAGTGATTTCAAAGGGACTAACCCTGTTATGAAAACATATAAATAAAAATGTAAATAAAAAAAATATATCTTATCTAAGAATAACAAGATTACAATATGTACAGAATCAATTGTATTTAGCAGTTTCCGTAGGATACTTTTTTCCAAGACTTATTGCCCTTTTTACATGTTTAATATTTAAATGCATGGGTGAGAGGTAACAAGGGCTAAAATACTTAAAATACTCAAATATTATGGTTTTTATAGGTATGAATTATAAAGAATAATATAAGAAATCTTCAAAATACTGATATCAGCAAAAATCATGAAATGTATGTACATATATATATATTAATATTATATATGTGTAACTATACACTGTACTGTACATGTATTCTAATTTGTGAATGTTGATAATAAAAGAATCTTTTTTTTAAAATTAACTGAAAATTAACATAAAAGAGCAGCAACGACTACTGAATTCCATGTATGTAAACATTACATGCAATATATATACATAATGAAACATGCCTGTACACAAGACATGTAACTAAAGGTGCATAGTTTGATTAGCTTAATATTTATAATGCTTATTCTATACCTTTTCCTGAAGTTACAAGTTAGATTATAACCAAATAAAAACATGGGTGAAAGTACCAAAATGGCTAAAATACTTACAATGCTTTTAAAAATATTATGGTTTTTGGTATGAATTATATTGAAGAACAAATCCTCAAAATACTGAAATTGGTCACAATATTGAAAACTTTCCATGGAAAAACTTGCCATAGCAAATCTATTATTATTATATATAAAACTATGTATAATCACTCTATTTCTAACTAGAAATGCTGATATTGTATTGCTATATTGAATTGACACTGTATTATTGGCCAGGGGGCCTATCATGACCAGTGATTCCTCTTGGCAAGGCTTAGTCTTACCTAAGCTAGATGATTGCTAACTTTAAGAGTTGTGCCCCTTGACAAATGTAAGACCCTTCATCTTTTAAAATCGTCTTATATTTTTTTACATTCCTATCCAATGTGGGGGACGGTAGTCTTCAGGTACAAGCTCTTTTGCTAAATTTGAACCTGCTTTTGGATAGTCTTTATAGTATACTGTGGTACCATTAATAAGCCATGCAGTCCACCACCCAAAGCTGCCCACAGACATGACCATGTGATCACATTGCATCATTATTGCCATATCAACATCTCGTGAATTACCCATGGGCACAAACCTCACATCATTTGCAGATAAGTTTTCTTTACACCATTTTATGTCATCTGATGCAAAAATGAAAAGGCGATTAGGAAATTTTGATCGAAAATAGTCCATTGCCCGCTTCATATAGTCAACACCAGGAGATATATAGCCATAGTTAACAAAATGTTTGGTATGAACCATGTCCCCTCTTCGTAGATGGACGGCAATGTACGTCATGCCACTGATATTCTGGACGTGTGCAGTGAGGGTATTGAACTGAGACTTTGCTTTTGTAAGGACTGAATCTTTGAATGTGAATTCACGTTTCACTTCCGCTGCGGCGTCAGTGAAGTACTTCCAACTCTGGAAGTAGCCATCTAACTTGTAGTTATGATTCCTCTCCAAGGTCATTGCACGCTTATCAAAAGTACACCCACCACGAGATTCCCTGAAAACTTTACCATATTTAACCACCTTATTCTCAATTGTTTCCGAGGAAATTTTGAATATTTTTCTGAGTTCATTCCTGCTGGAAACCAATGGAATCAAGTTATTTTCTCGTGCAATGCCTATCAGAGATGCATACTGGAACAAAAGGTTACCCAAGCGACCTAGAAAATTAATAGTGATATAGTTTGTTTTTGGAATATTAGGATTTTTTAAATGTTGGCTTAGCCTTTTAGTTGTATTTCGAGATTCATTTTCATGTCTTATATTTCTTATTCCTACTAATAACTGATGATTTCCTTTGTCTACTTTTGAGGACAATTGTTGCGGTAGTTTTTGTGCAGTGGTGGTATCTGTCAGTCTCCCTTCATTATCCTGTACTATAAACACATACACAGCAGTGAGGATCACAACACCCACAATGCAATAGATCACTTCCTTTCTCCTTGGACTAAATCCTACAAAAGATACAAGATCAGGTATATACAAATGTAGAGTGAACCCACTGCCACTTATATCAATGGTCTTTCTGGCGATTATATAATCACATACAATTCAATTCAGTTCAATTTATTAAGCATAAATCCAACAAAAGAATCATCACAAATGACAAACATAATACAAACAGAAACACTGTAAAAATAGTATTAGTAAAACAAATTAATTCAAATACAGGAATAAAAATGAGCTAAATTAATTAGCAACAATAATAATTATCAATATGAGTAAGTATGTAGTTAGAATCATCACATGACATGTCCACAATAGCAGATACAATGAGGGAGTTGGGGGTGCACGCTGGATGTGTCTTCAAAACTACAATATATCTTATTAAAATCCACTATATTTCAACTGAGAAACATATATGCCTATTAAGATTTTTTGTTGTGCCCCCTATATAAGTACACACCCCCTAACTGAAATCCTGGATTTGCCTCTGTATATGTTTGTTTTTGAATACTAATAAATCTACAAAAATTGTATATGTTAACTTATATATGTTCGCGATATATATATATCTTTAATACTAAATGATTCATATTGGTTGATAAACAAACATGCATGATAAGTCCAAAAATAAATTTACACTTTGTCCATAAAGAGGAAAGCCATTTTGTGCAATTCCATTGAATGCATGCATATGTGAATAGTGATATTTAATTAGGGCTGCAACGATAAATCGTTAGACAATACATCACAAATCAAATTCCTCAAAATCTAGTAACAGTAACAGTAACTTCCAAATTATACACCAACCACATGTTTTGGATGTTGTTTTTTTTTAAAAAACAAATAAGAATTTTTTTTCCAAAGAAATATTGAGACAATCATAACATAATCATAACAGGCCATTCCAAGTTTTTCTATGTTTATATAACATCTGCGGACAGGTAGGTTTTCGTGATGAATATGAAAAATAAACACAAATCTACCAACGCAATTTTTCCGGAAAAAATGCCAAACCTTTTCCATTTTACTTACAATTAATAATTCAGTTAGTGTTTTAGATGTATTATAAACAGTGCATAGTGTTTTTGTTCTTATTTGTTCTTGAAATATTCATAAATTGCAATTTTTTTTTTAAAGGTTTGTGTTTTTTTACCTGATAACTATGTAGGTTAATATTTGAAAACAAGGTGGATGCTAAAAAGAGAAAAAATTGGAATGGTCTTACTTATATTTGAAATTTAAACATAAGCCTTTTCTTCAAAAAGGAGACATTTAATATTATTTTATATTACTTCTTTGAAAACATTTGCATTTTCTCTATGTTTGTATTAATAAATATACCAGGGATTTTCTTATTCTTTTTCAACTTGGTCCAGGCTAGGGTCCAACTGATTGGAAATTTTCAAGTGATAAAAATGGCCAAATTGGAGAAAATATGATTTGGAAAAGAACACAAAATGTGCCTTAAGGTCCATCTGGTTGAAAAAGGCCTATTAGTAATTACCCTAGGGGCATGCCTTGAACAAACTTGGTTATCCCTAAAGTTACTACTAACCAAAGCATTAGTGATTCATCATTGTTACTAATGCCTTCTAGCTTATAAGATTTTTGAAATTTTGTCAAATTTCCCCCATTTTAGCGCCAAGTGGCACCCCCTGGGAGCGGAACCACATCATTATATTGGTCCAGTAGTTTTTAACAAAAATGTGAATATATATATATACATATAGTTAACATATTTGCGATAGTGTTGAGCTTTGACCCCAAATCTTTTAATCTATTTTTCACCCCAGGATCACGCCTTGTACAAACTTGGTTCTCCATGACCTCAAGTTAATATTACCTAAAGCATTAATATTTAGCTCTAGGCTTTCTTGTTTATTAGAAGATTTTTAAAATTGAACCAAATTTTCCCATTTTGGCCCCCTAATGCTCAGGGCGCTGAACCCCTTCATTTAATTGTACAAATCTGAATCCCCTCCCCTAGCGATACTTCCAACCAAGTTTAAATGAAATTTGTCCAATGGTTTAGGAAAAAAGATGAAAATGTGAAAAGTTAACAACAGACGGGTGGACGACAGACGTCAGATAGACGGGATTTGTATGAGAAAAGTCCACCTTTGACCTTTGGTCCAGATCGACTAAAAATTATGTATACCATTAATTTTAATTCTTGTTAACACTTAAATTCAAATATTGTCTTTTAATTATGTTTTTGAAAAATTTCCTGGGAATAAAATATTACATGCATATTTTTTTTTAAGTGTATACATAGTTTATATAGTTTCTATAACCTCTTATTTTAGCTCTTATGAATTAGGAAGAGAACACATAGGATTTTCAACCTTCAAACAATTATTAAAACCTCAACGTTAACATGTTTAACTAAATTAAATATAAGGCAAAATTAGCTAAACATATATATATATTCCACTTACCTTTAATTCGACGACTCCTTATAAGTGGCATTTTGATTTTGTTGTCAGGCGGAAGGTCATCTGAAACAGAGGCTTAAAAATGAAATTCTAAATTGTAATTAACACTTGAAATGAAAAAAAGTGTTCACACTTTTGATATATAATTATGAAACTTTAATTTCTGCACATACATTCTTGATGGGCATTATAATATGACAACTGACATGACAGCATGTCGCCAATACGCCTGCCCATGCTCTGTCAGGGAGCAGGCATATCGGAAACCCTTTTGCTAGAGAAGATGACATGACAGATACTTAATTCATGAGTTATAACGTCACTTCCCGAGTATTTCACCAATATCATGACAAAAGACCAAAGGAGAAAAACCAAGTGAAAGGAAAGGAAGAAAAGCGGTGACAGGAGCAGGAAAATGAAGCAATAGGGATAGTTCATAAAGAAGGATGAACCCATGCAACTGGTGTTTCTGTCTTCTCTAATTCTATGTGCATTTAAAAATAAAGATGTCTGTACATGTATATATATAGGCATTTATTGCATAATTAAGGATGTCTACATTTAATATAGATATATCATAACTTTAAATACAGATACATGTAGGTATTTCTTTTTTGCAAATAAATACAAATATCTGTATTTTAAATGCAGCTACATATATGCATGTATCTGTAGATCTATATATATTTTAAAAGCAGATTTCTGTACTAAAAATTATAAATGCATATATTTAAAATTATGTTAATGAATACAGATATTTGTATACATGTGTCTAAGTAAAGATACCAGATTATTATTAATAAATGATATCTACATATTAAATAGGAGGCCTAGGAGAACCAAAAGAAAAAGAATTGGGGATAAAGCAATATGTGTCCCTTAATCGAAGGGATCAGCGCACGGTGGCCCATTGGTTAGGGTGCTTGTTTCGTGCTGGTACACTGGTGCTAGAGTCAATGGTTGTGGGATTGAATCCTGGTTGGGTCAAAACATAAGAATTTAAAATTAGGCAATCTTCTTGCTCCCCGCTAAGCGCTCAGCATTACTGGGTAGGAGGAGGACTGGTTGGCTTGGTGTAAGGATAATGTTACTGAGTGAAGTATCATGTCAATGTGTCTGTGGTTTGATATTTTATTGAGACAGCATTAAAGTCACTGTAAGTGCCCACTGTCGCAAGCAGACACTGTCTCGATATGACCTATCCACGTGTTAAAGGGACGCTAAACTCCAATAAACAAACAAACAAATTCATTTGAAGGGGAGACATTAAACTAAATTTCCTTAAATTATGCATACCTATCTGGATGAAGACCAGTTGTCCCTATGATTTCTAGTATTACATTTCAATTCCATTATATAGATAGTATTTATATTTGAAGTGTCCTTCCATAACTGTTATAACCTGGAAACTGACTTTAAGAAACCCGTGGTTATTGTTACTACCTTGTAGGAAGTATACAAGCTGTACTTGATACATTATAACATTACATGTGCATCATATTTACATACATATGTATAAAACCTTCAGGTCATAGATATAACATTGATTATGAACTGTATATCTCCACCGCCTAGAGATAACAGGATCGGACACATACAGGAAGCAGAACTATTAGGTTTAAAACTCAGCACTCACATACAACATATATATGTAAATAACAGTGTACATGTAAGTGACTCAATCCGTCTTTCGGACTATATCAACTGTATATATAGTCTACTTACCGGCCTACCAGATATGTTGCTGAATATTCCCATAAATTAGGCTACATGATAATCTATAACAACAAGTACTGGCACTAAATGGTTATTCTAAGCAGTTACTACATGTCCACTATATTAAGGCAGGTGTGTTTAAAACGATTAAAATAGTTACCTGGCCGTGTCATGTTACACCAAATCCACCAGTGTCGGGTACGTGTAAGACGCTTAATCGTTTGTAGTTAAAATACCGTAGTTTACAAGCGTTTAGCTCACTATTGTACTGGTCAATTTGTTTACTTGACCGATTGACCCGTGCTTAGGCATGCTCAATTGAACTCAATCAAACGTACGCGTGTACTGTAGTTTTGTTTCTCGTCTTTTTGAAATAAAGTGGAATAATATAGTAAGTACAGATCGACATATAAATGTTTCAGGCGCCGTTTTACTATTTAATTATTGCCTCTTTTATTGATGTCAATAAATGAGATATATATATATATATATGAATAAATAGACACACATTTTCAATAATTTGATTGACATCATAGATAATTCGAATGTTAGATATCAATATTTCTTTTATTGATATCATTTATAGTCAGAATTTCAGATCCATTAATGAATTATTGATATAAATAAATAAATTGAATGATATCAATAATTATTTAATGATATCGATAATTTGATTTGATTAAATGATTGATATCAATTATTCATATCCATAAATAGTAAAACGGCTCCTCGTAATATACATACAGATATCTTTTCTTCTTCTTCAAATACCGATATCTTCTTTTTAAATGCAGATATTTCAAGTTTAAATGAAGATATATGTATTTTTAAATTCACTATTATTATAACAAATAAAATATGTACATGTATCTGTATTTAAAAAGAGATAAAATGCAGATCTATATTAAAAAAGATGTTTCTACTTCAAAATAAAAAAAACATGGCAGGACGTTTGTGCTTGTATACTAGTACCCATTAAATACAAAAATCTACATTTAGATACAGTTATACAGGTATGTATTTGAAATAGAGTTTCTGCATTTGAAATATAGCTATATGTATTTCTATAGATATCTTTTTCTATCGCATAATTAGAGACACCTGTATTAAATATACAGATATCGTCTGTATTTTGTATGCAGATATGTGTATTTTGTATGCAGATAAGTGTATTTTGTATGCAGACAGGTGTATTTTGTATGCAGACATATGTATTTAGTATGCCGATAAGTGTATTTTGTATGCAGATAAGTGTATTTTGTATGCAGATATGTGTATTTTGTATGCAGATAAGTGTATATTGTATGCAGACATGTGTATTTTGTATACATATACGTGTATTTTGTATGCAGACATGTGTATTTTGTATGCAGACATGTGTATTTTGTATGCAGATATGTGTATTTTGTATGCAGATAAGTGTATTTTGTATGCAGAAATGTGTATTTTGTATACAGATATGTGTATTTTGTATATAGATATGTGTATGTTGTATGCAGATAAGTGTATTTTGTATGCAGATAAGTGTATTTTGTATGAAGATATGTGTATTTTGTATGCAGATAAGTGTATTTTGTATGCAGATAAGTGTATTTTGTATGCAGATAAGTGTATTTTGTATGCAGATAAGTGTATATTGTATGCAGATAAGTGTATCTTAAATTAATATGTGTATTTTAGTTTCAGATATAGACCTCTTTTTATAAATGAATACATTTGTAACTGAAATGGAGATACATGTATCTTAAATACATTCAGATATATCTAATCAGTATTCAATAAACATCTCTTTGAGTACCATTCTCTCTTGAGTGTTCATTAATGGCGGTTGATTCATATAGCTAGGTCTGTAATATTAGACAAGGGTATCTCACACAGGTTTATTGTCCCTTGCAAGATTGCATTGTTTGATTCGCGTTTCTTTCTTTTATTAAGGAGGCTCACCACATCAAGAATTAACGGTTATATTTTCTTGAAATTTTCATCTATTAATCATAATACATGTATTATTTAAAAATGATTTTGTGAAAATTGAGGCATTCCAATGAGCCCTTTATTTTTTGGTGAAAAATCCCCAAAAAGAGATATTTCACAAATTTGATGTTTTCTTCTTATGGCGACTTTATAGTGCTGTATCACTTTAATATCACGCCGCAGACACATTGACATGCTACTTCACTCGGTCACATTATCCTGACATCGAGCCAACCAGTCCTCCCTCTACACAGTAATGATTGGCGCTTAGCAGGGAGCGAGAAAATTGCCTAATTTTAAAGTCTTAGGTTTTTGACCTGACAGGGAATCGATCCAACGACCGAGGATTCTAGCACCAGTCTACCAGCACGTAACGAGCGCTCTAACCACTGGGTCACCGCGTTGGTAGAATACAGACAAGGAGAAGTTGACTATGATGTTGGGAAACACCTTAAGCAAAACAGTTTCTACCGCACACATATATTTGCTGATTTGACAGGAATTTTGTTATAAAAAAAGAAAAAAACTTCTAAAGGGGAGGGTGGATGGGCAATTGCTCCCCCTGCACCCCATCCCCCGCAGGCTACGACATTGCTTTCAGTGAAATTGCAACCGACGACAAGTTCAAAAACCTAGTGATAGTAATGGTAGAGAAGCAGCAAGTCGAAAAGTCGAAAATGCGAAAATATGACATATTTGCTTTTGTGTTGAATTTTACCACAAAAGGCGTATTTGTTTGTGTCTACTGGTCACGTCTTTACAAAATTACTGGTCTCCAATGTAATGATTTTTGGGCCACTTACCAAGCATTTTACTTGGAAATTGGTTGTCCCAATGAGCTTTTAAACAAAATTGGGGACTTGGCGACCGGTAGTTTCTATCACTGCTGAGTGGATGGTAACGTTCAAGCCAAGCAACGGAAGGAAGAATTCAGAGTACATATTAAATTTTGTGAATGGGAAAAGCTAACCTCTACCCACCAAACATGGAATCGGTTTACTATTGGACGATGTAAATATTCGACATTAATATCAAAGAAGTCAATTCTGCTTTACAAGAAAAACGATCCTACAAGGGCGCACACGGACGCTATGGTCCTATCATAGTGGTGAGGACAGGAAGAGAAGCGGCGTCAGGAACGGGAAATCAAAACCTAGGGATAGTACAGAAAGAAGGATCATAAACAAGGACTTTTTCGCCTATTCTTCTACCGAACATTGCATTGTATCTGTGTCAAGTCAGAGTTTTAAAAATCCCTGTACAGTGGACAGCCAGCTTACCGTTCTCTCTGAAGGAAGTGCCGATCTTCGTTTGCATCTGCTTTTCAATCTGTCTGAATTGGGGACAGAAGAATGAAAACTTATTCAGAGGAACTGACAACCAGGAAAATAAATACAAACACAAACCAAAGAAAAATAACAAAGACAGATGCTACAAGTCTGACCATTTTCGCTAGTCAAGGGGGCAAGCCATAAATTGATATATCATGAAAAGGTTGTATGAGAAAGTAGTACCGGAATTTTCTAAGTGCTTTTGAGATTGCACTGTGTTTGAAGGTAAGTGTAGATAAATGAACTCAAGTAGGAACTTATTTATATTCAGGAAGGTTTTCTTATAGTAAAGAGGTGACTTTTTGAGTAAAATATGTAAATTTTAAGCGGCGTAGGGAACTATTTCTTTGGGTATCCCCGAGCTAAATTTAGAGTGATTTCGGTGCTTTCAAATTCCCGCTCCGGTCATTTCAGATTTTCACGCATAGCCTATATAAGAGGTGTCAAGTTTTCCTCTTAGATGTCTATGTATGCACAATGCAAGTCATTCCTCCCAAAAATGCAAAAATGTGTCACGTATAATATTTCTGTATATAGGTAACAAGTAAGGATTATATAGTGAAATTAATTTGTGGCCTGCTCC
>JAUMGZ010163013.1:0-16004 GCA_032359645.1 Pododesmus macrochisma
GTGTTGTATATAGTGTAATTTTATAGTCAGAACTACTTAATAAGGAGATGTATTGAGGAAATATAGACTGTACAATAAGGACAGAGAACAGAAGAATTAAGTGTTGTATATAGTGTAATTTTATAGTCAGAACTACTTAATAAGGAGATGTATTGAGGAAATATAGACTGTACAATATGTACAGAGAACAGAAGAATTAAGTGTTGTATATAGTGTAATTTTATAGTCAGGACTACTTAATAAGGAGATGTATTGAGGAAATATAGACTGTACAATATGTAACTATGAGATAGGAGTTAAAAAGGTATATTATATATACAGTATTGTATCATTGTTCACGGCTTGAGATATGGTATAATGTATTTCAATTAGTGACACAAGAAAACTTGCTGTAAATCTAATTGATTGGCACACGATGAAGGAGTACAGTTTCTGGAACAGGTGTTGCAGCAAATTGACATTTTCTCTGTCAGTTTTCTTGATTCTGGACTCAATGTCATTGTTTGTCATTATTTCTGTGTTTGTACAGGTATAACATTACTATCATTCTCTCTGTTATTGCTTTACTAGACAATGCCACACAATGACACCCTATCATGGCCGTTAAATGTGATAAGAAGATATTTGCAATCTTGTCCGTTTAGTTAACACATTATGGCCAGGGTGGATTTTCCATCATAATACTGTATTGTGATGATATTACACACATTAGCAGTTGTTTGATTAAAGGAAATAGTATTACAACAAAGACCCAGGTTTAACTGTTATTACTCTGTAATCCTTCATCATATCATACAATGTCTGCCGAGTCCTTCCGAGACTTTCATTCTCATATCAGATAACTTTACAAAACTCTAGTAATACTCTTAACTCCGTTTTATCTGAATTTTAAAGTAATATTCTTCAATGTGAAAAATTTGTTTGTTAGTCCAGGGTGGACTTTTCTCGTATATATCCCGTCCGTCCGCCGTCCGTCGTCGTTAACTTTTAACATTTTCAACTTCTTCTCCTGAACCACTAGACCATTTTTATCCAAACTTGGTAGGAAGTATTCCTAGGGGAAGGGGATTCAGATTTGTTCAACTGAAGGGGCTTGGCCATTAGGGGGCAAAAAGGGGAAAAGACAAAATTACAAAAATCTTCTTCTAATAAACTAGAAGGCCTAGAGCTTAATGTTTTGGTATGTAGTAACTTTAGGGTATGGAGAATCCTGGGGTCAAAAATAGGTTATGGGTTTTGGGGTCAAAGTATAACACTTATAGCAAATATGTTAACTTTTCATATTTTTTACTTCTTGTCCAAAATTACTGGACCAATTTCATCAAAGCTTTGAAGAAAGCATTGTTAGTAGAAGGGGTTTCAGACTTGTTCAAATGATAGGGCTTGTCCTCAAGGGGGGCGCTACTAGAGTATGTTGAAACTGACCCTAGGATAAAAAATATTCAAATTACAATCCAGATGGACGTTAAAGCACCATGGGCCTCTTGTTTCATTGACCTTACACTTAGTTAATATTGTCAAACGCTATGGTAAGTAGAACAGAAAAATGAACAACATTCTAATGGACTAGTCCTGACATTTCAACATTCTAATGGACTAGACCTGACATTTCAACATTCTAATGGACTAGTCCTGACATTTCAACATTCTAATGGACTAGACCTTCTAATGGACTAGGCCTGACATTTCAGCATTATAATGGACTAGTCCTGACATTTCAACATTATAATGGACTAGTCCTGACATTTCAACATTATAATGGACTAGTCTTGACATTTCAACATTCTACTGGACTAGTCCTGACATTTCAAAACTCTAATGGACTAGTTCTGACATTTCAGCATTATAATGGACTAGTCCTGACATTTCAACATTATAATGGACTAGTCCTGACATTTCAACATTCTAATGGACTTGTCCTGACATTTCAAAATTCTAATATCTTCCATGTAAGAAATCCTTAAGAAAGTAAAGTGAATATCAATGAAAGTGTTATGGTTCTATCATATGTCGAGGGACTGGTTCTGTTTAAGATCATTGAGTGGGCTAACCCAGTTTAAAAGATCATTTAGGGGCTGGTTACATTTAACATCATTAAGGGGCTGGTTACATTTAACATTGTTGAGGGGCTGGTTACATTTAACATCATTAAGGGGCTGATTACATTTAACATTGTTGAGGGGCTGGCTAGTGCAGTAGCTAGCTGTACAATTTTATTGAGTGCCAAGTTAAACATTCGAGAGAAAACAAAGGTATAAAAGATTGTTAGATCCTATGTTAAGAATTTAAATCATATTGCCTAATGAAACCAAAGATCAAATTAACATTGCACATTTAATACATTTGTTTTAAATTCTTCAGAATAATTTCTCTTATTTAGTCTTACAAATACAATTTTCTGCAAGTTTTTCATTTTTTGAAAAGAAAACTATTGGAGATTCTCTATAGCATCTGAATTGAAGAAGAGTAAATGGAATTTAAAATGGTGGTATTGTTACATAGTCGTTCACAGATAAAAAACAGGACAATTTTACAACTCGTGGGACGGAGAAGTGTGAGATATAACGGTAATGAGAAATGTTTTCATATTTAAATGAAGCCAAGAAATCAGTATAAATAATTGATTACAAAGGCGAACGAGTGGTCTTGGTATGCTCTCAAGCTATCAGATAATTTCTTTGAAAGATTCCCTTTTAAAAGCTGTCAACATGTAACAATAAGCTGTTGTTTTCATGGGAAATGATGAAAAGACACCCTCTTACGGCTTTTAAATATTGATAAAGCTCCCCAGCCAATTTATAGCAGGAGAGAAACCGAGACTCGCCTTCTATACATAAAATGGTTGTTTTCACTATAATCTTAATGAGGCGATACGCCATTTCCTATTAAATATAAAATGGTTTTCTCAAATGGATATTCGTGATAATTGATAATGTACTCTTGAAATTAATCGGCCATTTCTCTAGAGATGATAAAAGAATTGAGATTGGAGAGAGTAGAGAAAAGTGAGTTAAGTAGCTGGACATTATTAACAAGTGGGGGTTTCAGGTTGGTGTCACTGCATGATTTGATGATGTATACTAGTCTTTTAACAGCGATGAGGAAATATGGGCGGGGAAGAAGAAATTGAGACAGCCATTTGGTGACAGTGTCCGCAAGATTTAGTTAAACTCCTCACCGTCAATCTTGTATAATGCAATAATAGAGAATGCCGTTCAACTTAATCAGTCTATACACGGCAGCTGTCTGGCAGAACCCATTGCTGTCCGCCTGTTAATAGTCAATGCGGCCTATAATTGTCATTATGAAGTGCCGTGTAATTTTCTTGTAAAATGGAGATTTGTCTTTAGGGTCAAACCAGGAATGAGGGTTTGCATATGATGAAATATTTAATGTCTGTCACACAAGCCCTTCATCTGAAAGCCATGGTGCCACTCTGCCATATTGGCTGTGGAAGGTTTACTTCTAATTCACATACGCCTCCATTACGTCTGATTATTGTCATTATCACTAGGATTACTAAGATTACTATAATTACGGGAAGATGGTTGAGGCCTCCTGTATACCTGTCTTCTGTAGCCACAACATTGCACAAGGCAATCGGTAAAATTTGTAAGAAGAGAAATCGCTCCGTTGAACAGATTTTCCAAGAAATTAAATCAGAACAGAGAAAAAATATTAAATGTTGCCAAGGGCTGTATAAGACTCAAGTGACAGACCATATTGAATTTTTGGTTGATTCAGTTTCTGATAACCAAATGGTTACTCGCACTTCTGTTTGCCCTAAGATGTAGTGTCAATATCAAGTGCCCTATTGTTTATCGTTAAAATGGCAAATTAAATCTTGAACTAATCGCTCTTCATGATAATATTAGCAGCTTGTCTTCATTGGGTAACAGTCTCACTATTAGCATTTTCTGTCTCCTAGAAGTAATAAGACAATATTAAAACATACCATTTCTGGCATTTTATAATAAATGTCCTTTCACTACAAATTCAGTTTTTGAGTCTTATTTATGTCAAACAAGCTTCAAGCTCCTACAGCCGTCTGCTCACCATCGTCTCCTTATTTTATCATTTATTAGAAAAGGGCCCCCATGTTCAAACATTGTTAGTAGTATAACAGTACACATCAGCCTACACATAATAATATATTGAAACACAGCTAAATTAAAAAGCAAATCCTTGGTCAATCTAGCTTCTATGTTCAATTTAGCTGTATACTTTTTATGGGTAGCAATGTTTAGATTTTATACTTTGTTAAGAGTTTCTTTTCATGGAATATAAGTTTAGTGTCAACTACACCCTACCGTCTGATATGAAATAAGTATATAGAATTACTGTACATCAACTACACCCTAGATATATGCTATAAGTATATTGAATTGTTGTACATCTACACAACATATGATGAATGACCAGTAATACATTTTAATGTATATATATACATGTATTACATTTTCTATTTTACATGTTGAGATACGTAACAGTGATGATTTTATTAGGATTTAAAGAGAAATAATTTTTTTTGTGATTTCTTGAGTTAATTAAAACATATCTATTCTACTTTGGCTGAAACACGTTGTAACATATAGTTAAACTTAATGATGACTGTGTTAGTCGTGTTTATGGGTATGTCTAGCCCGAATCTTGAAGGTGGTCTGAATCTTCAGTATTAGCTAGATGTTCTTGATTGTACCAGCTCTACCTTGTAATATACAGCCAATCAGGCCATTGCTTGATTACCTGTATTTGTAGACACTAAGAAAATTACCAGTATTTAGCCATAATAAGAAAATATGTAGCTTATAAGGCGGGATCAATACACAGGTAGATGAGAAGTATACTAATTACCTGTGTTCTCAGCCTGCCACGTCTTCATACTTATAAGACAGCTTATGTATCAAGAGATCTCGTTAAGAACTCATCCAGGTACTAAACCTATCAGATGGCTAATTTAACAATGCACAATGTCGAGAAAAATCCCCCTTAGAGATGCTAATAGTGAGCTTTAGAAGTGTGCCAAATTGATTTTATTGGGATTTTCTGTCAATATTTCCATGTTTGCTTAAGAGGGTATCAAGGAATGTAACCATAGACTTTAACATTGTATGAGAAGACCTGGATGATTTGATCCTTTCTTGGTATTTGTGTAAGAGATCTAAGGCTTTATTTATATAAAAGATAGGTGCTTTAATTGGTTAAGAGTATGGACATAAGAGACTCAATTGTGCTATAGTCAATAAAGATTGCTTTCCATGTGTTATTTCAATGTATCTTTAAAATTTCTGATGCTAATGTCAGAAAGTACAAAATAATACAGATGTCATAAACAGATGTCAAACAGTATACACAACAGATGCAAGATCACTGTTGGTTTTTCAACTTAATTTTTAGAAATATTGAAGACGGATGTTAGTCTGAATTGTTAGAAATGAGAAAATCAAAGTTATTCTCAACTTTTACAAATTGTTAGACCATTGTTAGTCTTAATAGGAAGACGTATGAAGAAAAGTCTTAATAGGTAGACGTATGAATGAAGTCTTAATAGGTAGAAATATTAATAAAGTCAAGTAAACAAAGCTCAAGTTGAAATAGAGAATAATCTTAATCTTTGTGTGTTTCTTAGCTACAATAAAGGAACAAAGATTTGGAAAAACATTCTGTAGATTTCTCAAATTATTTTTTAAGTATATCGATTTGAAAGAGATAATAACTTTGACATTATTTGAATAATTTTTTAGCTCTTCAGAATTGAAAAATATAAGATAAAAGGATAGTAACTAATAATTCATATTGACAAAATTAATTTTCATATTAAAATATAATACATTAAGTACTCTATTCTTGACGCTAAACCCGAATAAAACAAAAACATTATTCTTGTGAACCTGCAAACATCACAGTGTGAAGAAGAAATAACCTTGTAATTGATGTTGCATGAAGCTACAATAATTTTTAAAAAAAAAAATCAAATGCAAAATATCACATGTAGTATTGCATAAATTAGTTGCACTTTATGTTCTATAAAGTCTTAAAATATTTCTTTAAATCTTAACAAAATAAAGTGTTTGATTATTTAAAAGTGTTTTTTTCTTTCTTTTTTCTAAAAATATCAAGAGTATTTTGATTTAAAGTATATTAATTTTAGAGTATCTCAACAGTATTTTGATTTTTGAGTGTCTTAACAGTATTTTAGTATTTGAGTATCTTGGCAGTATTTCAGTATTTGAGTGTCTTGGCAGTATTTTAGTATTTGAATATCTTGGCAGTATTTTAGTATTTGAGTGTCTTGGCAATATTTTAGTATTTGAGTATCTTGGCAGTATTTGAGTGTCTTGGCAGTATTTTAGTATTTGAGTATCTTGGCAGTATTTTAATATTTGAGTATCTTGGCAGTATTTTAGTATTTGAGTATCTTGGCAGTATTTTAGTATTTGGGTATCTTGGCAGTATTTTAGTATTTGAGTGTCTTGGCAGTATTTTAGTATTTGAGTATCTTAACAGTATTTTAGTATTTGAGTATCTTGGCAGTATTTGAGTATTTGAGTGTCTTGGCAGTATTTGAGTGTCTTGGCAGTATTTTAGTATTTGAGTATCTTGGCAGTATTTTAGTATTTGAGTGTCTTGGCAGTATTTTAGTATTTGAGTATCTTGGCAGTATTTTAGTACTTGAGTATCTTAACAGTATTTCAGTATTTGAGTATCTTGGCAGTATTTTAGTATTTGAGTTTCTTGGCAGTATTTTAGTATTTGAGTGTCTTGGCAGTATTTTAGTATTTGAGTATCTTTCCAGTATTTTAGTATTTGAGTGTCTTGGCAGTATTTTAGTATCTGAGGATCTTAACAGTACATGTACTTTGATACTCGACTATCTACTAGTGTTTAATTTTTGAAGTACATGTATTTAAAATTCTTTTTTTTTCTCAACTTTTAGAGAGTTTTTCTACATACAAATGGAGAAGTATGCAAGACAAGCGATATCAGAAGGATGTAAGCATGCTGAAGACTTAGTCGTTACCTTGGATTCAGAATTATACAGAATATTGAATCTGCACTATAACCGTAACAACCAGATCGAGGTAGGTGGCACTATAATCACACTGTAATTTCTTGTAGCAAGGAGGAACTGCAATGAACTTATCACTATTATGATTTGTTATAACACATTTTAATGGAATTAAAGTAGTAAGAGTTAGTGATGGACTTAATAAACAATTGCTGGTTATAGAGAGGGGGGTACTAATGAAATCTTATAACAATGCTTTCCATTTGTTAATCACTTGTGTACATTGGAGATGTTCTGACGGTACCACAACTTGTTTGAGTTGTGTCTCCTGCTTGTTGAAGTCTTTGGGGAGAGATAAGATAGATGACATGGTAAGAGCTAATTAATTAGTGACTTGGACAAAAAGGATACTCTGCTGGTTTGTCAATAAGTTTTTCAAATAAAACTGACACATTGGAAATGAAGCAGACTCGCCTCAATGAATCACCTCTCGTGCCGAAGAATTCCACTTTGACATACAAACACGACACTTCACAGTCATGCCTTCGTATTTATTGAAACGCATTAGTGTCTAACGAAAACCTCATCTATAATTGATGTAACTCTCCCTGGATACAAGTTTGTCAGTGTCTGTAACTTCTGTGAAGAAATTTCATATTGTCCTGTGGACCCTTATCAATATCCAAATTATACCTAAGATGATACAATTAACTAATGCCTGTTTACTTCAAGTATATTAATATTGCTATCAAGCACCCCAGGGGAAACACTTTTCAATCTACTTGAAAGACTATATGGATTCGCTGTAGTGGTCTAGTCAACTCGGGTAGGGTTCGTCTTATCCTTTGTTTCATTTATATTTCTCGTTTGTGTTCTCGAGGGACTTCCCACGATTCCAAGCAAGCCTCTCTGATGAGAAAAGAGATATTTCTCAGACAATAATTACAGGGAGATATTATCATCAAATACCCAAAAATGTATTTGTCATACTCCAGAAGAAGTGATCACAGCGGTGCATGACAGACTCAATTAATTGGATTGAAGTTAGTGCAGTGGTTGTGTCACACAAGACAATGTCAATAGTGAGACATGCAGTAAATGATCAAAAAATCACTTTGAATTGTCCCAGGAGTAACACTTCACTCGGTGTGATACAGACTTCATATGTAGGAAATCTTGACAAAACCAGCGACTACTATCTCTTCTTTAATGCATTCTTTAAATCTTACTGGTACTGCTATACTTCATATTGGCAGAAATTAACATGAAAACATGGTGGTTTTTTTGAGATTGTCTGCAGGGAAAGAGAGCACATAGGCTGAACTATCACCTTATCTCTGGTGTAGATACCCACAACAGTTACTTCATGATTCAAGCTCTTCATCATACAGGCTGTTAGTTCCACTCTTAAAACAATCATCTTTTTATAGTCATTTCACATGATGACAAGATCCACAGCTGAGATGAAAAGTGGTCTTTGATCAAATAAATGCAAAAACACTGTGACATTCAGTAGTTTAAAGTCAATGTTTTGTTTTGAGGATCATACAGATTTTGTTTAAGTTACTTTATTTGTAGCATGGTACATGAGGCATGGCCATCACTGCAGCTGTTTTAACACAATTCATTCCACATCTATCTCATATCAATAATGACACCCTGCCTTATAAAAACCATAAAATGTTTCATCTTAGCAATGATAGAGAGCCATTCAGGTAACACATGATGTATGACATCTCACGTTTTTATTTGCCGTAAAACGAACAGATAACCACCTGATAGAGGTCATGTGACAGCTATAATTATCCTTGGTAGAAATTTTACGATGATTGAAAAAAGTAACATTATTTTGCATAAATAACATTTTCTCTGTAGGTGAGGGTCTGTGAAAGACGATATCTGTTCACACTGAATATTAAATATGTAGAATTCAAAACATTTTTCAATAAACTAATCCATTTAATCCATTTTAAATGTTGTGGCATTTTTATTCAAAACAGTTATTCAGTAGGTTTCTTTATTTATGCTTTAGGATACATTGCTATTTTACCATCAATATATACAATTCTCAGTGGAAACAAAAAAAAGTAACCATCAACAAAAAATTACTTTTGGGGGGGGGGGAATTAACCATTAATAAAAACAATTCTCATGCAAACAAAAAGTTTTCAACCATTAATAAAAACAATTCTCATGAAAACAAAACGTTTTCAACCATTAATAAAAACAATTCTCATGAAAACAATACGTTTTCAACCATTAATAATAAATTCTCATGAAAACAAAATGTGTTCAACCATTAATAAAAACAATTCTCAGAAAAAACAAAATCAAATATCCATAATAAAAAAATAGGAGAAAAACTTTAACCATAAATATAAACAAGTTTTCATCAACAAAATTTAATTAATAAAAACATTCAACCGTCAATATTAAAGAACAATTCTCAAGAAAAAC
The DNA here is from genome assembly GCA_032359645.1 of Pododesmus macrochisma. Taxonomy (NCBI): domain Eukaryota; kingdom Metazoa; phylum Mollusca; class Bivalvia; order Pectinida; family Anomiidae; genus Pododesmus; species Pododesmus macrochisma. Next base: position 9,467 of record JAUMGZ010163013.1, read on the forward strand.
AATTAACATTCAACCATTAATAAAAGCAGTTCTCACAAAAAACAAAAACTTACTCTATTTAAAAATTAATACAGTAGATCTATGTGCGAGTATTTGTGATTTGCATTTCGTCTGTGCCCCACCCTCAAATCCATATCCTCAATAAATATAAGGGTGGTTGTGAGCTTTAATCATATTCAAATAATCATATTGTTTAGATTTGGTACTTTGCTAAAGAGATTTAATTTTTGGATTTTAATGGTTGATTGATTTAGTCCCTGTGGCTTGTATAACTGTTTAACTATAAAAATTAGATATGACACAAATAAAATTCATAGAAGATTTATTATGTTTCTGTTATGATTATTATCAAAATAGTCAATGTCTGTTATATCATTTGCTTATTAAACAATTGTGAAAGTTTTTACTTCCAATATATAAATTGTCAATACTGACATTTGTGAGAATGTAGGAAATGTCATGGTTTGTACTTAGAGATTCGTGGAATGTACCCTGTGAGAGAAGTGTCAATGCAGACATCAGAAATGCACAAACTGTTATGAATCTCAATCAAGGTTAAGCATGCAGAAGAAATTCTCTGGATTATAGTTTACAGTTTTTGCGACAGTGTTATCTGTTATACAATATTGGAGGTCATAGAATTTGCTCTTCAATAAGAGAGGATTCAAAACTCTATTACTCCGATTTTCTTTTGCGTTATAAAAGGTCCATTTTGTCAGAATATTTCTTAACAAACTGATTGGTTTTGGTGTGACTGGGCTGGCAGAATATGAGAAATTAGCATGGTAGCGTGCTAAGTCAATAAACAAACCCTCCCTGAAACATCTTACGTGCAGTCAAGAAGACATAAGTCGCATTAAGTTGTCAGTGGCATGTTATGTTATATTGGCAAGAAGATTTCCCCGTAATCCTTCTTAACTTTGCCCAAGAAGCACAAAGTCAGATGTGCTGTATGTCTTAATGACAGTTATGCAAATAAGTAAAGCTAGCAGACATATACATTCAAATGATGCGATTACATGTACTTTAGCGATTTTCTGCTCGGAAGAATATGGTCTATTTATTTATAGCACTGGGACAGACAGAACAATCCTGTAATATCATGGAAGTTAACGATTCTAGGTGGCAAAACAAATATAATTGAATCCTACTTAAAGTACTGTTAATTGTGTGTTTTATAAGACTGACCTAACCTTGTAACGTTTAACTTGTTTGACTGTTTATAATTCGATAGAGCATCTTTTGTGGAATTTAAATTAACATTTGTTATGTTGAAATCAGACATTCACTTTGTTTGAAGTTCCATTGTGGAAAGTATTGCAGCTAGTTTAAGCTTCATAATGATTTCATTTTGGATTTCCTTACATTCTTATAATTAACAATTTAAACCCATTAGAAATGGAGCTTGAAATTCAAACAAGATGATGCTGATAGAACATTTGTATTGTATAATATCATCACAATAGGAAAGACAAATACATCATCAAAATAGGAAAGACAAATACATCATCAAAATAGGAAAGACAAATACATCATAACAATAGGAAAGACAAATACATCATCACAATAGGAAAGACAAATACATCATCAAAATAGGAAAGACAAATACATCATCAAGATAGGAAAGACAAATACCATGTTCTTATGTATGAATATTTGAATATTGATATGTTTGTCAAAATGTCAATAAGTAATGAAATGATGTAAAAATGACTGTTATTTTCAGGTTCCAGACACCTTCCGAGGAGTGATTCAGGCTACATTGAGGGAATTCTACAAGGCTATAATTGCAGTTAAAGACCAAGAACCATCTTGGAAAAAGTCAATATATAAGGTGATAGCTAGAATGGACGATGTTCTGCCAGAGTATTTCAAGTCTCCAAATTGGATGGACCAACTCAGTGATGTGTAAAGCTTCAAGAACTTAAATAATTGAGGAGTAAAACTGTTGGTAAAAAAAAGAACATGTTTATATTGCCGAACATTAAAAATGAACAACAAATCAATATTTGATTTTGAATCTAGCAGATGACCTACATAAGAGAAGATGTGTATACCTGTGACATGTGTTAGTGTTACAAAGTAAGAGGACATATTCACAGTGTCAAACTAAAAACATACTCCTCGCCACTTTCCTTCATTGTTAGACATGTGTATATTCATCACAACTACCCATACAGATAACTATGCATACACTTCACCAATCTGAATTGGAGGAAAGTTTGGAGGAGGTCAGTTCAGCCATTCTGTAGTTAGACCGTTCTGTAGTTTAACCGCTGTAGTGTGGAGATTTAACTGAGGTTGTGAATACTGCAGCGTTCTCTCTGAGTAGTGGTAATAAGTTAATGCCTTTGTATTAAAACCTGACACAAAACTTCTAACATTGACACAAACTTTGTATATTAATATTATAAGATTATATTCATATTTGACATATTTTGAAATCAGGGAAGTATATTGTTATTGAGCCTTTGTCAAAGTCTGTTTTAGACATACACTCTGTGTATTACACGGATGTCTGTATTACCTTGCATATAGCACCTGTTGATAGTTTACAGCTTACAAGTTTTGTGTGCACTATTTTGTATAAAACATTCCTTAGATTTGCATATTTACACAAATGAAGTGCTAATAGTAAACATTATGATGCATTATGGTTGAACCCTGATAAAAAAGATCATTTAATTAAAGTTAATGAGTCTTAAAAACAAGAGGAGAGAGTCATTTTTTTTTATTTTTTATTGAAACTGAGTAATTAATTATGTACAGATGTTTTTGATGCATACCTGAGGTATCCATTGGGAGAAATATGTATCAGTGAGCAATGTTTGAAGATATTTTTAAAAACAAATTTCAAACTTTTATTTAAAAAATCCAGCATAAGATATACACTAATTGATTAAGATGAAGATATTTAAATCAACATACAGGTTAAATTAGTCATTATCTGTGGACACCTGTTTGTCTCAACAATATGGTATATCCATATTGTAAAACAACTTTACATATGACTATATCAAAATAAAAACTCAATCAGAAGTTAATTCTAGTCAATTCTTTTCTTTTTGTTATTTTTGTGTTATATATACCCTACACTTTTGAAGGTATAAATCTTGTTTATTATATATTAAGTTGTAAGTTTGGTTTTATATGATTTGTATGTGAATTCCTTTGTGTAATATTGTTTAAGTAATCTTTTATGTACACTCAGATGCTGGGAGAAAGTTAACCAAATGTGCACTTAAATGATGTGTTTAATATCGATATTAGAAGTTTGACTGTGCTGCTTGAATGGCTGTCCACATGTTGTCAGGTCCATTAGTTATGTATTGTAAGCTTAGGGCAAGTGTTTAATTAATTCATCACTAATTTCACCTGTTACTCCTATAAACACTTGTTACTGAAACCCACAGGCCCTGAAGTTGTTAACTGAGAAATGTTACAAGTCGTCAGTTAAACAGGTGCTCGTGTCAAATAAATGTATACACAATATTAAAAAATTAAAAATAAAGAACTTTTCACAAGTCAATATGACAATAAAAATCAAACAAAATATTGTTGTGGCAGAGAGAGTTACACTGCTGCTTCCCTTAGTTAAACTTTCCCATGACCTCATGATCTCATCCACTAACTATTCTAATTGCTGGCATAATATTCTTGTTTCTGTTTTGTTCTACTTTAAAAATGAGATTAAAACCCTTACCATAGTTAGAACCCTGTTAATATTACTATAGAGGACTTATCCAATGCCTTTTAAGTAACATACTCTGTATATCTAGTCCCCTGAGATAAACTACAAGATGTCTACCATTGTCTATTTGTATTTATATCAATGACTCGTACATCTTATGTTTAATGATGTGTTCAAAACAAGAAGCCCAAATAATCGGAGAAGTGCAATTGTGGTGTTTTATGGTGCTTAGAAACCTTGATAATAATATCCCCAACGGGTACCTGTCATGCATCTTTTGATGTGGTAATTATATTTTAAGTCTTTGTTTGTGTTACCTACATTTGCCCCACATTGAATAATGTATTTATTTCTTTATTCATTTCTTGTGACTGAGATTAGTTTTGTATAACTTTCTGTTAATCCTTATAAAGGATTTGCCATCTTTTTTTTGACAATTATATGAAGTTACTTTATAACAATGAAAAATCCATTAAGAAGCCTCATCCCAGCACTTTTATTACAGAGAAATGTTCAAGTTTTTAAAGATGTTTATGTGATTGTTAGATGTCTTAATTGTTTCACTTTTTTTTCTTCACATTTTCTGGAAAAGGACTTTTCAATAGAATATACAGGTACAAGTAAGAATCAACTTGCATGTATTGCACATATGACATTCAAGTCTGCTACAATCATTTAATTACATATCTAACTGACACATATAAATCTTGACAATAGTATTAGATGTTATAGAAGTAAGTTAACATAACTAAAAATAGGAAAAATAACTGGAAGTGATGAAAGTGGGCAAAACGCCTTTAGAAAGAGTTTGGAATAATGATCGGCCGCTGTTGTATAATCACAATATCTGTATAATCCTTTGTATGTTAGCTATTTTGTATTTGTATATGAAGCAACATGCCAGAGAAGAGTTTGAGTTTATATAGTCTTATAGTGTGTTGGTATATATCTTCACTCTAAGTAGTGTACAGGGCAACACAAAACTAAATCTTTCTTTAGAAAAATTTGATCTTTTAATTTGTTTTTTCTTAATACATTCTATCAAACTGTAAAACTCTGTACATTTATATCTAGCTGGATACATTCCATCAAACTGTAAAACTCTGTACATTTATATCTAGCTGGATACATTCCATCAAACTGTAAAACTCTGTACATTTATAACTAGCTGGATACATTCCATCCAACTGTAAAACTCTGTACATTTATAACTAGCTGGATACATTCAATCCAACTGTAAAACTCTGTACATTTATATCTAGCTGGATACATTCCATCAAACTGTAAAACTCTGTACATTTATAATCTTGATAACTAGCTGGATACTTTGATGTTTTAAACTTTTACAGACATCGTACTGGTTATTCCAGATATTGTATTGTTTCTTCCAGATATATCATAATATTGTTTATTCCAGATGTATCATAATATTGTTTATTCCAGATGTATCATAATATTGTTTATTCCAGATGTATCATAATATTGTTTACATTTTAAGTTGATCTTTTGATATTTAGCCTGAAAATCCAATGAATACTTTCAAAATAAATTTACTATGTTAGTTATAACAGTCATATTGCTGTATTATTTCCATCAAATGACCTTCACATTGCCTTATCATTTACATCATGTGACCTTCAGAACAATGTGAAGATAATTTACATCACTTGACCTTCACATTGTTGTAGCATACATCATTAAAACCACAACCTTCATATTGTTATATCATTTACATAAAATGACCTTCACATTGTTCTAACACCTGTCACTGTTGACCTTCACACTACTCTCTCATATGAGATGACCTTGACATTGCCCTATCAATGTACCTATAGTGTGACAATGCTTTACCAGCTTCTGTTGATTGTCTCATGTTCTCATTGTAAATAATATCTCTTTCACATTGATCTTCTAAGAATACAGTCTTTCACAACTTATATTGAACATTTTGACATGATTTCTACGTAAGTCTGCCGACTATCACCATTGTTCATGCCAGTGACTACTACTCACCACTGTAAGTAAGCATCATTGGAGTATTTACACAATCCTAGTCAGTCCACCAGGAGATTATTATTTATTTGTTTATTATTTAATTTGTTTTGATACTGTCTGTTGAACAGTGATGATGATTTCAATATTTACAACCAATTGTTACTTTCCTTGATTGATTCTACATACAAAGTAGAATGCATGTTGTGCAATGATTTATGTTTTGTATCCCAATAGATGTGGGCCATTGTATGTTATCATTTATTTTTAATTTCCACAATAAAGTTGTAGATAAACATTTGAATACATTTACATTTCAAATATATATAACTTATTTTTTTTCAAATTTCAAAACAATGTTTACTATGTATAAAAAAAAATTCAAATAAATTGTATACAATTTAAGAAATTGTGTTATGTATTTTGTGTATTGAAATGTGATGTAGAACACACTGAGGGTGTAAAATTCCTCAAGTCAAATTTACATGATTTAGATTTGGTTTTTAGGTTATTTGGTGTAGTTTTTGGTTGTTTGTATTGCCCAAGTCCTGTTGTTTGAGTGATGTTTGACATTTCAATGACTTTATTGAAAAATTTCCTCTCCTGCACAGATTCATAACATACCAAGCCACATCCTTGAAAGTTATTGCTGGGATCTTATTCTACCAATACTTTTATTATCAAAATACAAAGTGGTAAGGTTTATGTAGTCTAAACCAGTTTAACCGCACATTCCAGTATATACTCCACTGTGTTGGATGACCATTCTAAGTTGGTACATATACATTCCAGTATATACTCCACTGTGTTGTATGACCGTTCTAAGTTGGTTCATACACATTCCAGTATATACTC
>JAUMGZ010163024.1:0-16002 GCA_032359645.1 Pododesmus macrochisma
AACACACCGTTATGGCATACACGTTTGTGATGTAATTGACAAATCAGTTTCAGTTGTCTAGGTAACACACCGTTATGTTATACACGTTTGTGATGTAATTGACCAATCAGTTTCAGTTGTCTAGGTAACACACCTTTATGCTATACACGTTGTGATGTAATTGACCAATCATACTAAGGTATCTGGTTAATATGCAGTCATACATAACCAATAACACTGAGATATTTACGTTAATTAAAACTGTTTTGATAGTACATTGAAACCTGTGTATAAGATCACCCAAGGGGAATACAAAGAATGGTCTTAATAAGAAGTTGGTCGCTAAATAGCGGTAAGATTGTACTGAAATGCTCCATTTAGGACCTCTAGAGAGTGGTCTTTATGAGCAGGATGTCTTTATGTACAGGTGGTCGCTACGACAGGTTACACTGTATTGACCTATCATGTTTAGGTGGGTAAGAGACGCTGAACTAATGGAAATTAGATTTATATGCAAATCAAATTAACTTTTCATGTCACTGAAACTTTGAAGTTTCCATGCCGTTCTCCCTTATCAAAGATTGGAATAAAAGCAGCCGCCTTCAAATGAAATTGTATTATACATGGTATTAAAGGTTGTATTGGTATACTTGCCCTATTTTAGACCTCTTACTCTATTCTGCATCATCGTTTCTCTATCCTACGTCGTTGTATCTTTGAATTATTATATGACTATAAACCTATCCACGTCATCGAGTCTCTATTATACGTCATCATTTCTGTATTCTATGTCATCGTTTCTCTACCCTACGTCATTGTATCTCTATTCTACGTCATCATGTATATATATATATTTACGTCATCTTTTCTCTATTTACTTCATTGTTGTTTAATATTATGTCTATACGTAATAATATATGCCGTCAACCTTTACATTTATATTTGAACAGGTATATGTAGATAAAGACATTGTTGTGACCTTTGAACTTTTGGACGTGGCACCAATTATAGGAGATGTTAGTAAACGTCCTGTAGAGACGCCATTGTCTGTAGCAGCCAGCAAACTTGTACAGCTCATTAAAGACGACCAGTTTTTAGTTCCGCTAGATCCAAAACAATTCCCAACTGTGAGTGATATATTTGTCACTTAACATATTAAAACAACAACATCGCTAACTAAGATCAACAGAACACAGAGCAAATTAACAACAACAACATTGAAAAATGTTTGTTTGTTTGTATAATAATTAGGGCTTAACGCCACTTCAAGAGTATTTCACCGATATTGTGACAAAAGACCAAAGTAGAAAAACCAAACAATAGGATAGGAAGAGAAGCGGCGACAGGAACGGGAACTCGAAGCAATAGGGATAGTTCAGAAAGAAGGATTAACCCAAGTAACTACTGGCGTTTCCGCCTACTCTTCTATAGAACTTTACATGGGGATCTTTATCGTGCCAGGGAGTTACCATCCTTGTACACGGGATCACGTGCTTCCCCTCCGAAGAATGTGTTGATCTTTTTCTGGCCTCTACCTTTAAACCTGTCTGACTTGGTGACCCTACAAGAAACACAAGTTCCCGCTAGCATAGCTCTCATCGAGTTTCTCAAACCTCCCTACCACGATAATGTGCCAAGCAATTAACACTACAATCAGTAACTAGATTAATAAAAACAAATTTTAATATGGACAAGAAACAACATTTTCTTCAATATATTTCACCAGAACACAATTTCAAGGGGAACATCTAAAAATACGTCTTTAACAATTTAAAAACAAAAGAAATAACGATCATTAGCATCAATCGACAATTTCTCAAATCAATCAACTAAACCAGAACGAATAGAATAGACACAACTAGATAAACAATAAGATAATGTTTTTTATACAAAAAGAAAGCTAATTTATTTGGTTTTATATTATAGTTACTAGGTATGGTACCAATTAAAGGGTCTACAATGGAGACGACATATAATTGGTCAGGAGGCAAACCGAAAGCCGCAAAACCCTCTGGATTTTCTGCAGGTACGCAAGGAAATGTTACATTTCCATATATATTACAAACGTTAATTTTATGGTTGTATTTGGTATTATATTTTAAGCTCATTCTGATTATGTTATTTTGATATGTCTATTGCTTTTTTGTCAATAACCTTTGTTCTGATGATGTCATTTTGATATGTCTATTGCTTGTTTGTCAATAACCTTTGTTCTGATGATGTCATTTTGATGTGTCTATTGCTTGTTTGTCAATAACCTTTGTTCTGATGATGTCACTTTGATGTGTCTATTGCTTGTTTGTCAATAACCTTTGTTCTGATGATGTCACTTTGATGTGTCTATTGCTTATTTGTCAATAACCTTTATTCTGATGATGTCATTTTGATGTGTCTATTGCTTGTTTGTCAATAACCTTTATTCTGATGATGTCACTTTGATGTGTCTATTGCTTGTTTGTCAATAACCTTTATTCTGATGATGTCATTTTGATGTGTCTATTGCTTGTTTGTCAATAACCTTTATTCTGATTATGTCATTTTGATGTGTCTATTGCTTGTTTGTAAATAACCTTTATTCTGATGATGTCATTGTGATGTGTCTATTGCTTGTTTGTCAATAACCTTTATTCTGATTATGTTATTTTGATGTGTCTATTGCTTATTTGTCAATAACCTTTATTCTGATGATCTTACTTCTGATTCTATTCATGTATGTTTCTCTTTTTATGTTTACTCTCATTTCAATTCCAGATTTATTTCGCTTTAATTAATTATTTTTTTTTATAAAACATTTCACGCAAATAATCTTATTTATATATAAAGCATGTCGTTATATGCAATTGATAGAAATAATATTAGAGTTAAAAAAGTGTTATTGTTGTGATGTCAATTTAATTGATGCAGTTATTGTTTGTTTGTCAATGTATCTCGTTCTGTTGATTCAATTAATACTGTTTTCTTCATTTGCACATTCAACTTAATAATGAACCTCATTATTTTTTAGGGTTATTTCCAAGATCTATGCTTAATTCCTTCACATTCTTGGTCTTGTCTATTCTAAATTCGTTTCCTCTTGAGTATCCATAAGTGAAACTTGCATAATCGCTACATCTTACATTTTGAATAATGTTTTTGCAAGTCATATTTTTGTTTACCCCTTTAGATATTGTATTCAATGCACGGGGGTCTATTCGAATTAAATTGTATTATTAACATTGATTCTAAAATTGTTTATTTGATAATCTTTTCATCAGAATTTATTTTCTTCATTTTTTTTTGTAATAGGTATAATGGCGGCTGTGGGTGTCGTGGTTTCTGTCGTCACTATTGTTCTTGGAGGACTTGTAGCTTTCTTTTTCTTTAAATAAAGGTAACATAGATGTTATAGAAAAACAATAAACAACTCATTTATTGCAGTTTTTCTACGATTTATATTGAAAAACATAAAATGTAAGCAAAACAAAACGAAACTGAAAGCAATTAGTAAAGGTAATGAGGATTGTTGTGACGTCAATTTAATTCCATTCATTCTGGTGCTTAATTGTTTGATGCAGCTATTGTTTGTTTGTCACTGTATCTCGTTCTGTTGATTCCACTCATTCTGTTTTTTTCATTCGACTTTCAATTTAAGTTATACAATATCAAATTTGTTTAATCGTTTAAAAATCCAAAATAAAAAATAAAATGAAAATGGAAATCAATTTCGTTCTAATAGTAATAAAAATCGATCGAAAATACTTGACAAAATGTTTTTCATTTTTAATGCTTTCTCATATTTCATATGAAAACTGAAAGAGATTTGAAGGCAACCTTTTTTCTCACTTTCTGAGTTTTTCTTAATTTGTATTTCAGGTCTGACAAACTCACGCCGAGAATGTAACAACTAACTACGTGGATCTTTATTTATTGTTAACATAAGTGAACTGCATATCGACAACTTGCATTTTAACTGGACGTCTTTGCTGTTATATGAATATTCGCTTAGCGTAAAGAATTCATAAGAAGTCCATAATACAGAACAAATTATAGAAACATTGAAAATACTCAGATCGAACACTTTAAGTTATTATTGAATTAATATTGAAAGGAGCTATAAACTTGATTTGTTTTGATATATTGCGTCATGTATATATTTACAACGAACAACATATCATAATATATGAAAGGTTAAATTAAAACCGTTAACATTCCTTCGTTTGATAGATATGAATTCATATTTTGATACGAAAAACTGCAACATTTAATTGTAAAAAAGTAATAAGATAATAATTATCTAATTCCCTTTCCCGCTGTCGGACCATAATCAAAAAGCAAAAGCAGTAATCATTGACATATTCTCTACGTATATCATGTGTGTAAATTATAGTTACTTTATATTTATTTCTATATCTGTATGTGAATAATGTACAGAGGTTGTCGTGTATACATTTATATGTAAAACATTCCTTATTTAAGGTGTGAATGGTAAGTGTGAGTGTACATGATCGTATTTTTAAGAGTGATTTGATAGTGTTTAATATAAATACATATACGTACTAAAAGGAAGACTTTCTGATTATAGTTATCATATACTAGACTGAAATGTTTGGGTCAACGTTGCAGTAAAACGGGGTATTAAATTTTTTAATTTCGTAATAAATTGACGTTTCTTTTAACCATTTTTCTCCTCATATTTTAACAGATTTTTTTTGAAAATTGACACACATGTAAAACAATTTTTTTCTACGTATATTTTGTTGAAGTTGATATACAAATTGCTTTGATATTTTTATCAATTAATTTTATTCCAAGCATTAATTTCAGAAATCTTTAATATTTTGAAGGATAAACATATGTGATGCGTTACTTTCTGTTTTGAATAATATACTCATACGTGTATGAACGTGAAAACCATTAAAAGTGTTGTACACACGTTGTGTTTGGTTTTATTGACGATAGTCTGTTCAATGGGCACACTGATGTTCACTTCCTAGTCAGAATATTCAAAATGAACACAATATTGTCCATGTCCAGTGATCGAAAATAGATAAATAATTATCCTAAAGTGTGCATGTCTCGGTGTCGGGTCAGTTTGACCAAGTCGTCGTTCTTCCAATATCAAGCAATGGGTAGTTTAACGTCTTCAGCGTGCCATGTTTGATACAATATTATCAGAGACATCACATTGACTTCGTTCTGTCGAAAGCAGGCACCGCCATGAACTGTGACGTTAAACTTATGTTTAATATATATTCCCTTAAAGCTTGCCCCTGCTGGTGATAAGACACTTTAAGTATATTTAACCTAAGCACTCATATAAACAGCATTTTGATAACTTTTTGTGCAATTTAAACTTAATTTGCTCGAGATTCATAACCAGAAATATTTTTTTTTGGAAAATCGTAAATGTGTTATTTCTTAGGAAATAGTAACAGAAATGTTTTAATTCGAACTTTAACTGAGGATTATTTCTACATCTTGTTGAGAATATTTTACAAAGAAAGTTAATTTGCTCTCTAGATTTTCCCGATAATTAAATTCACAAGAGCACACACATATCTATGGATATACATGTACCAAACAGAATGTCCCCAACTTTTATTGTTGTGGAAAAATCAAGCCATGAACGCAAACGCATATTTTGAACATCAGGCATCTGCGCTACGTAAATAATCGTTTGGGTATCAAGGCGTCTATGCTTCCTTAACCATATATTGGGTATAAAGGCGTCTGCGCTACGTAAATAATAGTTTGGGTATCAAGGCGTCTGCGCTACCTTAACCATATTTTGGGTATCAAGGCGTCTGCGCTACGTAAATAAAAGTTTTGGTACCAAGGCGTCTGCGCTACGTAAATAATAGTTTGGGTATCAAGACGTCTGTGCTACGTAAATAATAGTTTGGGTATCAAGGCGTCTGCGCTTCGTAAATCATATATGGGTATAAAGGCGTCTGCGCTATGTAAATAATAGTTTGGGTATCAAGGCGTCTGCGCTACCTGCATGTAATCATATTTTGGGTTTCAAGGCGTGTTTGCGATTAATAGATAATATTGGGCTTTAAAGCGTCTGCGCAACGTAGATTTTATTTTGGGCATCAGGGCGTCTGCGTTACATTGATCATTATATGTTGGGCATCAAGATATGCGCTACCGAAATCATATTTTGGATATCAATTCGTCTGCACTAAGTAGATTATATTTGGCACATCAAGGTGACTGACTAATCCTGACAATGTATCCTCATTATGCTCAACTCCACGCAAAAATGATGGGAGCGTCGTCGTGCTTTTGTGCATTTCGGTTCAGGCAAAGTTACAAAATCACAACAACACGACGAGATACACTGACACGACAACATATACAACGATTGTTTGTTTTATTAGGGTTTAGCGTCCCCTTAACTCATGAATAGGTCATATCGAGACGCGACTTTATAGTGTTGTCTCACTGAAACATCACACCGCAGACACATTGACATGGTACTTCACTGGGTCACATTATCATGACACTGAGCCAACCAGTCCTTCTCCTACCCATTAATGCTGCGTGTTTATGAGGGAGCGAGAAGAGTGCCCAATTTTAACGTTTCTGGATAAGGCGCCACCAGGATTCGAACCCGCGACCGCGGGTTCTTTTCACCAGTGTTATATAGAACGAAGTTAGACAATACGATAATACGATAGTGAAGCCGAAGTTACGACATCAAGATAAACGCATTTGTCTTAATAACTTCGTGTAAGGTTTGTTGTGACCTCGCTTTTTCTTTTATAATATCGCGTTTTTGTAACTCTGCTTTATTGTTGTCGTGTTATAGATCTGTCGCTACTTCGTTCGTGCTTTCATCCTGTTCAACTTCGCCCTGTCAACAACTTATAGTTGCAACAACACGACAATTCATGTAACTGGCTTCTACACAACCACTCTCATTGATGTTCTGATCATAGTGCACGCCATTTCTCCACGAGGTGTTCCGCGGCAAAACACACCCCTTACTTTGACCACCATCGAGTTTCCGGTTTTAAAGTAACTTCTGCTGTTACACCAAGCACCTGGCCATGGTCACCCGCTATAGAACAAGCACAGAATAATTCTACTTTAGAACATGCTCATGTTGGTATATCCTTTTTCAAGACCACCGAGGAGTTGCAGCTATTTCATGTGATAATAATCCGCAAAGGATTTTTGACTGGTTCTCCACCTTTATTTACTTCTCTCCGCCAGGACTGAGCTAGAGCAGCGAAGCAAAGGGAGAGGTCCAGTCTATCGACTTTAAATCTCCTTTTTTTTTTTGTTCTAAAACACCAATGTATTCCGGCTGTAGAAACTTTTTTTTGACCCAGATCACAGAGGATTTCCTATATACATGTAATGGGACTAATGTTCAACAAAAAGTTAAAATGTATCTCTAACAAAGATTAACACAAGAACAAACGCTCTAATGAGCAAAAAAAAAAACCGTACATCAAGAAAACATTATCAATGACCTTTCTCAGAAAAATTCAGTCATTCATCAGTTCGACATACCACAGGAGTGATACATCAACGATTAACAAATGGGTAACAATTTTTACACCTCTGTGTACAAATGTTCTAAAGAACAATCTATTCTCTTGTGAGCAAGAACAGTGCCGTGAGTTTTTTCATCGGCATTAAATGTAGACTGCCATTCTAAAAATGCCAGGAAACGTGTATTAGAACTGACAGGGCCGTGTCATCACCGTCAGGTCGGAAGACGCTTCAACTTGACGAGGAGTTCCGAGTGTTGACGGGGACGGCTCACAAACTGTGTACGAGAGGAGAAAAAATTCGCAATAAAGATGCAAGAAGAATGTCTTTACAACCAGCAGACGACCTATTGAAGTCTTTCTTGTAAACGTTTAAGATCGGTTAGAATTTCTTAATGTAATGAAGATATGCGGACTTGTACGCGTTGATAGTTCTTAGCAGACTGAGTTTCGTCTGTAAGTCACGTGCTTATATATATATAGCTAAGGGGGGGGGGGGGGGGAGTCAACAATGACCCGGATGTAAGTTGGATGGGTGGGACAAACATTCGGAGGAGGGGTGTTTATTTTTTTTTTTCTATGTGTTTGACGCAAGGAGGTGTCGTCTGGGTACCAGTCTATGTTTGACAAAGCCTTGGTATATTATGTATGATGTCGTCTGATTACCAGTTTATATGTTTGACTAAGCCTGGTTATATTATGTATGATGTCGTCTGATTACCAGTCTACCTTACATGTATATGTTTAATGAAGACACATTATTAAATGTGATGTCGTCTGAGTAAAAAATAAATAAATCCATCGCGAGATACCATTAACACCTTAGCGTTGAATCAAGTACAATATTTATTAAGAATTAAAGGGACCACCACGAATCGATGTATGCAGTTTTCAAAATCTCGTAATCTTACAATAAATATAACACATTTTTACTAATTCTTTAAGTCAATATATCTATTATTTGACACCAAACATATCATTTGCCACAATAAACAGACCTCGGTTTATAAATATTTGACGACGATCGCACTCGAGTGTTCATGAGCTTATTAGGTGGTTCCGAATGAGCTTGTTAAAGTTCCGAATCATTCCAACCTTAACTTTAATTGCAATGTGTCAAATTCCCTAAGATGTCTCATAGTATCTGGAAATTTTAATTATAGTGTGAAATTTTTAAGGACAAAAGTTTTTTTTAAACTGGAAGTCACAGTTCAAAAGAAGAATGCAATTACGTGCATATTTTTAAGTTGCAACGATAGAGAAGCATGAAAATTTTCTGCTTTCGTTTTAAACTAATCTCATTTTAAATGACTAGGGTGTTCGGTAAAGGGCTCATGTGTGTATAACAAAACAATCACACCGTATACGCATATTCCGTTATATATTATTATTCCCAAGCAATTTTTATTTTACAATCTATTTGCAGGGCCGTAGCCGGGGAAAACCGGTAGGGGCAAACCTTTTTTTTTTGCTCGCACACATATATGATAAATTTGCCTGGAATTTTATCAAAGAGAAAAAAGAAAAATTTCAAAATTTATGTTCGGTTGGCCAATAACCCCTCGCTCAACAATAGACTACGGCACTGATTTGCAGTGAAAAAAAATTCAAAAACATTTCACCACATATAGGCCCTACATTGTAGTATTAGAACGAAGCACAGCAAACTGTTATTTCGGTCGACGTTATATTATATTTTATGGTTTTTATTATGTTAAACAAAGTTTGAAAGACATGTGTCAATGTTTTTTTAATGCATCGTAACACTGTTAACATAATTTCCGCTTTCTTCTGCACCATGACTTCCGGTTCAAGAGTAACTTTGATCCTAAAAATTATCACAGCTTCTCTGAATATTTTTAAGAAACATTTAAAAAAAACCCGGAATAAATGAATAACAAAGCATAAATGATTTGCTTATTTGCAATCATTATTACAAGATTTTGGCACCTGTCTCTTCTTTTCTTCCCTCTCTAGTCTCCTCTCTTTGTGTTCTTCTTTTATTGTCCATCGTTCTGTCTATCTACATTTTTCATTTAAATCCATACTCCTTAACTAGTTATTATAAGATAAGATGTGTTTATTACCAAATCAGGGCCCTTTCAGGCATTACATACAACATGTATAATACATAAACATAAAGGACATCAACAAAATGTTACAGTATTACTACATAAAATTAAAAAGAGACATCACCATAATTCAAAATACACGGCTTAAATATTTCACGAAGAATAAATTTATGTTTAACATTTGGAATACTGCATATACATATGATAATATAAAATGTAACTGAATTAGTTAACTTAAACATATTAAACAATGCCTCTGCAAAAAGTAATAACGTAGCAATAACTTTACTTCAAAATTTGGGGGCCGCGGTGGCCTAGTGGTTAAAGTCGCCGACTTGTAATCATAAGACTTTCACCTCCTAGTTCGATTCCCGTCCGGGACGTGCTAGTGTGAGAAAGTTGCCAGTGACTTGCCGTAGGTCAGTGGTTTACTCCGGTTGCCTCCATCAGTAAATCTGGCACGTCCGTAAATGACCTTAGCTGTTGATCGGACAATAAGCCCTTAATACAAACAAACAAATTACTTCAAAATTTATGAATGTGACGTGTACACAATACCTCATGCATTCATGTCGCATATGATGTATACCGGTTAGTATACTTGTACTGTATTTCCAGTAACAATAAATACATTGTATTTTATGTAATTGCGTGTACACTAAGTAACGCTCTTAACTTTAATATTTATATAATACATTTACATATGTTTGTGTGAGTCAGTGTGAATTTTATATTTAATATATATGTTTGTTATCTGTAACCGTTCAAGAAGAGGAATCAAATACGCTTGCCTGGTGCCCAATTTCTGTTACAAATCGATATTTGTATAACAAAATATTGAAACTGAAATTGAAAGCATTAATGAAACTCATACGTGGTAGACCCTGGCGGTTGTCGAGACGTAAAGAGCTGTTGAGTTAAAAATTTCAACACCTTTAATGACTATTGATTGACAGCATTGGTCACTATTTGTCATATTGGTCAATATGTAATAATGACGTTGATGCGGTCAATCTAGGATTGTCGCAATCGAACGTTCACAATTAAATGCATAATTAATGCACGTCATCTAATATGTCATTTCTAAAAGTCAATTCTGTTGCTTTTAAACGCCTCGCCGTATCTCATTCAAATTTGAATTTATATGTTTGAGATCGTTTCCTCCTGTTTGAACTGTAGACTGCGTCTATGTTTGTAGTAGATAACGCCATAACAAAGCTACTGTTTATAGTACTGTATGGCTTTGATGGGGTATCAATGAAATGCCTTCATCCAAATACGGCCCACATCAAACGGTGTCCGATGTACGGCGAATTCTTAAAATAGCTTTTCAACAGGATACTCCCCCAAAAATCAATTTAACCAAATATGATATGTGCGGTGATTAGGGAAATTCTGTCCGGTTTCCATTAGTCGCTATAACACGTTCAATCGTTACAGTTGTACATCGATGACTTCAGAGTAATTTTGTTGCCAAGAATAAACTGTCAGGTTTAAATGTGTGAACGGTTAGTAAATTATATCTAATTGATACCAGTGGGAACTTTCTGAGTTGATTGTGTAATATTCCAAAAGGGCTAGCTACTATTATGGAAACTTAAACGTCCCTAAATGTGAATATTTACTGTTTTCTAACAGTTTAACCTCATTTTTTGAGAACAGATCGCACTATGGTTGATTCTTAGTCGTGAAAACAAATATTACATGTGTACAACTAATTAATTGGTGTGGGGTGGGGGGAGGGGTAGTCTTTGTGAGTAAGATCTGTCAAATAGCCCAAGTTTAATTATAAATTCGGGCAATCTAAAGGCCGCTAGAGGGCAACTTAAGATATGGACAGAATGGAATCAAAGTGAAGAGCCAGGTCCGTAGCCTGCAGGGGAGGTAGTGGGTGGTTGTAATTGCCCATATCCCAGACATTTTTCTTATTTTCTATGAACAAATTCTCCTCAAATCGGCGGAAATATAAAAATATGAGTGCGGCAGGACACATGTGTTGCCCCCTCCCCCCAACACTCGAACACCGGTTTCCCAGGCTATGGCCCTGAGATGACCTATAATAGAACAACTAAAGGGGGGTAGTTAAAACAATGTCACAGGAAACTTCACAACTCAATATATATATGTCATTCAGTAGGATAAACCGGGGCGGTGGCTCGGTGGTAGAGCGTTCATTTCGTGTTCCGGTAGGCGGGGGTTCGAACTGATATTACAGTGAAACATCAGTCGCAAGCAGACACCGTCACAATATGACCTACACATTTGTTGAAAGGACGTTAAACCCAAATAAAACAAATAAGCATCCAATAATATATATACCTAATATAGACTGGTTTCCTCCCTGGTACGATCGACTATACAGGGCTACCATAAAATGCCTATGCCATCCAGTGGTACATTTATACCTAATATAGACCGGTTTCTTCTCTGCTACGATCAACTAAACAGGTATATAGGCATAACTATTATAGACTGGTTTCCACTCTTCTACGACTGACTAAACAGGCCTATAACTAAATACCTATGTCATTCAATGGTATGCCTAATATAGACTGGTTTCCTCCCTGCTACAATCGACTAAACAGGTATATAGGTATACCTAATATAGACTGGTTTTCTCCCTGATACGATCGACTAAACATGACTATAACTAAATACTTATGTCATTCAATGGTATACCTAATATAGACTGGTTTCCTCCCTGCTACAATCGACTAAACAGGTATAAAAGTATGCCTAATATAGACTGGTTTTCTCCCTGATACGATGGACTAAACATGACTATAACTAAATACTTATGTCATTCAATGGTATACGAAATATAGACTGGTTACCTCCCTTCTACGATCGATTACAGAGGGCTGCACACAAGGAACTTATGCGTAAGAAGTCATTTGACCAGAGTAACCAACACCAAGACAAAAGTAAGGTAAATCTCACTTGATCGCTTCTCTCTGACTAGATATCACGACTGATATTCAAAGCATGTTCCCTTTCTGCAAGTACCCCTTCTTAATGCAGCCATTTGAAGTTTCAGTCGTAGCCTTACCCGGGCAAACCTCCCCTTCCATCCTCCAAGCAACCACCCCCTTACATCCACGCAAAGCAACCTCCCACAATCACCCACACCTACACGCTCTTTTGTAATGTTACTCGATGCCCTTAGTTATAATTAGACGTGTTCTGTTTTATGCCGTAACAGTGATCTGGTGTCGATTCACGTTAATTGTGTTTAAAATCGAACTCGCGCGGAAGCGCAGCATAAATACAGAATAGTCGCGACCATCCATCACTGAAACTTAGACTGCCATGACACTGAGACGTATCGATTATCTCCCTTTGATTGAAGTGTTACCTTAAAATAACCCGAACCCTGAATGAAAGCATACACGTATTTATAGTAATATTTGTCATTATCACAAACACGTATTATAGGTAACTATTTCAAAAATGGATATTTTAAGCTTTGGAAAATCATCGACAACGAAATGGTTTCCTTCCTGTAATTTTATGTATGATGTATGTAAGAACGACACTGAGCGAATAAGTGTGTCATTTTATTGGAGAAAACTAGTACGCAAGCGTACCTTAATTTGCCGGGTGTAAGTTCGGACCAAATTGCACTTTGATTTTTATCACAATTGAAATGGAGAATTAATCAGTTAGTAATCTGGTTGTGTCAGACTGGCATTTATAACTCCCTTTGTATCAGAGCCTTCAAGCTGAAAACATATATCGACAAGAAAAATACGCCACGTGCGTTTTTTACTCGAGAGCAAAGATAGACGTAAGCGAACTATATTAATAAAAGTCGTTAGCATTTTTTCTTTTTGTTAAAGTGTCTTGCCACACCCTTCGTGAAGTTTACGAGTCTTGTAGACCATTTCAATGTCTGTATTTAGAGAATTTAACATTTCAGTGTGTGTATTTAGTGAATTTAAAAAGTAAAGCTGAATATTTAATTCAACATAATCGTATGGTTGTTAACATGATCAGTTGTCATGTGTGTATCGCTTATATAGATAGGCTTTATTTAGAATATAACAGTAGAGTTTGTTATCTCTAACAATATTTATACCACGTGACTATTAAGTTATACAAAGAGCCGATACAAACTCCAAAGAAACGCTGTTCAATAATGAAAGCCAATTGTCAGCTCATCTCTGGTCTTTTCGCCATCTTTGCCGAAATTGTTATCGATTAAAATCGAAGAGGCATCCAAATATATATTACATTCAAATAAACATCCACAGTTCTTCGCACGGTTTTGTTTAAGTAGGGCTTAAGGTCACGTCCATAATCTTTCACCGATATTGTGACAAAAGACCAATGAAAAGAGAAAAACTAAAAGATAGGATATGGAGGGAAGCGGCGATGGGAATGGGGAACGAAAGGAAAAGAGATAGATCAGAAAAAAAGATGAACCCATTCAACGGCGTTTCCGCCTACTCTTCTATCGAACTTAACATGGGGATCTTTATCGTGCCAGGGAGTTAAAATCCCTGTACACGGGACCGCCAGCTTAGCGTTGTTGCAAATGTTAGAAGCAAGCCTTTCATGACTGGTTGTATTCTTTTAAGTGGAATATATGAATCTACCATTTATCAGCCACTGATTTCGGCTTTATGCTACTTGGCTATGTCTAATTTTTGTGTTTCCAATTGCCTTTTGTAAATATAAATAAACCTTTTACTCGTTAAGATTTGTATGGACAATTGATGTGGGCGGTTGGTTGTTGTGATGATTTACAACGCAATGAAGTGTATTTATTAAAAAAAAAAAAATGTATGTCTATACTTAAGACTTCTAGTCTCATGCGGGACGTGGAAAATTCAGGCCTCATTAAACGGTTTAACCACACCGCCTTGTTTCGTGATGGGTGACCGTTTTATTTTAAATAAAATTACTTGGTGCGTTATAGTTTGATGCAGCTGTTGTTTGTTTGTCAATGTCTCTCGTTCTGTCTATTCCACTCGTCCTGTTTTGTTTTTTTATAATACAATCAAAATATAATCTCTTTTGCATTTTTCCCAGCGTTTTGCTGAATAGAGCACTTCTAAGGAAGGAGCCGAAATAGAAAACAAGACAAAGTGTTGCATAAGTCACCGACCCATTGCCATCCGTAATCATATGTACGTATACGTTTTTTCTTTTGAGAATGTAACTTAAAGTCAACGATTGAGCTGTCTGATTCGTATAAAGTATCCGAAAAATATGTTACTTACATTTTAAATAAGGTCTCAGATTTGCCGTGTATTGGTGTGAGCGGTTAATCCTGAAATTCTTACCAAGTTTTTTTGACGTCATTTTTATATGTTCGTCTCACTTTGCTTGTTCATTCTAGTGGCGATTAGTTATGCTATTGTTTGTTTGTCAATAACTTTTGATCCTGTTGATCCTATTTCTTCTTGTTTTTTATTAGGATAAAATGTGAAATGGAATAGATTGATGCTACAACTAATGCAATGAATATCAAAGCATCTTTATCAGTTTCGATGGCAATGTTATGCGAATATGACAATGGAAATTAGCTGTGGTATACCGAATTGATACGTAAACAAAATGGCGGGTGACACATGGTTTCGCTTTTAGAGGTTTAATAATTTTGGGGTTTTTCCTGCGTTTGTCCGACGTTTTTCCGTTTATTTGCCCATGTCCATTTGCTTCGGGTCGAGAGCGAGGTCCTCTCACCCATTTGGTTGGTGTGGCGTCATTTCAAATGCTCTGACGACATTTTAATGTCCTCTCTCTCTTTGCTACTTGATTTTGGTGGCGACTTTTTAATGAAGCTATTTTTTGTTCGTCATTAACTTTTTTTTTATGTTGATCCTTTTTCTTCTTGTTTTACTAATTGTGAGAATAAAAGCCTGTCGTACAATTTCTTCAATTTTTCTAATATATACATGCACAATATGGTTTGAAACAAAGTTTACAGCCGAACGTAGTTCTGGGAAATCACGATGGGCAAAAGAGGTCGATTTAAAAATATATAGGAAATATGTTTAAAATCAATAAGTTCACGCTCCTTTTGTTCACTCGTGATCTCAGAATAACAAAACAGGAAATCGAAAATAAACATCGGCGTTTATTTGGAAGATATCCATTGTCTTTTCAGTAAACTTCGTGACAAACAAGTAAAGAAATAATCAAAGCTCTGTTTACATATTGATCCGTTTAATAGAATTTCGAAGTCCTTGTTTTACCAGCGATGCGTCGAGACAATACAAACATTTTCTAATCGTTACAACGCACACAAAACACCTATGGTGCATCGGAAGTGACGCTTCTAAAACTAGAAAACAAAATAGAATTATACACATGATATTCAAAAGCAGTGAGTCCATGGTAATGGGAAAATACAAGAGGCCCATGGGCCTTAACGGTCACCTGAAATTGCAGTTTGTCAATGTAGATTAATAAATAGCCATATTAAAATTTTACTCTTGGATGTTGATTGATCGATGGAT
>JAUMGZ010163035.1:0-16001 GCA_032359645.1 Pododesmus macrochisma
GAAAAGGTAATGTTTTTTAAATGAGTTGTCGCCAAACTTTGAACTGGAATCCTGAAGGAGCGAAACAACGCAGTTCTGGTGAAACGGAAATAAAGTAAATAACGGCGTCAGAGGTCATGACCCTCGTATGACGTTGCGGTCCAATCAAATGACGTATAACACAAAGTGATTACACACTACACAACGGTGTGGTAACACCTAACTTATGTGAGAAAACCATTAGACGTATTTTAACTAGTCTAATGTTTGTTTAAATAATTAGTTGCATGCAGATACCAGAAAGTTTGTACAATTTAAACTGGTGCATTACAATAGAAAGGCGTGTGTAGTCCCGTGTCGATGATATGTATATTGTACTTCATGATTTGATGTATCCTGACTAGTCGACATCTCATCTTATGTCATTTATCGTTTGTATAGCTGATCAATGCACGAATAGTTCTAGCGAGGAGAGGGGTAACGAGGACCAGGATAGACTGATATACACCTACGATGAGAAGATCAGTGTATCACTTGAACTCTACTCAGAGTAAGTTTTTAGTATTTAGTTAATTCTTTTAATTAGAATAAGACATGTAATGATGCAGCTCTAACAGGGTTACAAAGATTTAACTTAAAATCATTTGTATGCATGTTGAAAATTGAGAAACATGCGTACTTAAGAGTAAGATTAGAGAAAAACAAATGAGAATTCATTTGACCTTTTAGACTTTATAAATATGTACTATATGCCATTTTAAATGTACAGCGCGAGTTAAAAACGGAAAACAACATCGAAACCATCTATGTAAGCAAGATCTCACAGAAAGGCATAGTCTCATTTCAAAAGAGGACCACAGAGGAAAAAAAAACAACAACAACAACAAACAAAAACAATAACAACAACAAAGTCTTGGGTAGTACACATTAGAGTGGTCATGTCTTAGTAACCAAGTAAATGTAGGATGCTGAACCAAAAAAGGGTAGGGAGGAAGGATCTTGAAAAAATCCATCCAGTCTTACTATAAAATGGTCAAATACATAAATTTAATTGTTCACACAGTCAAAATAGGAAGTGTGAGTAAAACAAACAAGCTTGTGATACAAAAAAAACGAATAAATATTAATATATATGTACACACAGAAACATACATGTATTTGCAGCATTTTAAAGAGTGCAGCTAGATTGAATCACGTGTATATGTAATTTGTGATAAAAAATAAAGTATAATACTTAGAACTGTAGCACTTTTAAAGTGAAAATGCTTTACCCTATGTTAATTTTCTGTTACACGAAACACTATATGCGTATTGCATTATAAAGTTACAGATATTTTGTATATTGATAGTTCTATTGTCGGTCTGTCGATTGTTGTTGTAATATAATACTTACCACGTGTTACAGATGTATGATTGACGAGCCTTTAGATCCAGATACAGGGCAAGATTCAAGTCCAGGAAAACTGAAGGTACTAACAAAGGAATATACGTTATGTACAATACATATGTTACATACACAAACTTACCACAAACAAATCGTAAAAAAAAACTACAGATAAAAAATAAAGATAAATATAATGTTTTGATGAAAAGTGAGTTATTTAATATTTAAATGAAGATATAAAATCATTGAAATGATTCAATATTAGAAGTAAAATGATATGTTGAAATTTTGTGTAATAATGTAATAAATATGTGATATAAATCAGGATGAATATGTGAACATAATTAACAAAAGCTAAAAAAAGAATTTAAAGAAGTCTTTGTTTTATTTTAGTTAACAAAGAAACAGTTTACTGCTAATAACAGTGAATTGATAAACGTTTATAAATTTACGTTTAGAGCGTCTTAAAACCCGAAAAAGCAAAACTGAATACGTGAACTTATTAATATATCTTTGTTAAAATACATTTCTTTTAAAATATATGACACGACTTTTGCACTTACTTTGGAAACTGTTGTTTCAGAGACGAGACGTTCGTTTTCTGCTTTGCCCAGCAGCATTTACAGTTGGGCATCTAAAGAAGTTCATCAGAATGAAGTTTGATCTGCCTCTACAGTATAAGGTACGATTGGTATGGATAATATTCAGTGCGGTATATAAGTGTTGTGCTTGATTACTAGTCGTAATTGTAGTGCTTACTTTAAGTGATATGATTTATTCGGCTGGTTTCTTAGCCTCTTGAGTGATTTTTTCACTGTAGAATTTTGCTACTGAATTTAGGAAGAGCGACATCTAAAGCATAGGGTCTACAGAACGGCTAAGGACGATAATTTATTATAGTGCAGCTGTCTTAAAAAGTAAATAGTGTGTGTGTGTGTGTGTGTGTGTGTGTGTGTGTGTGTGAATAATTTTATTTCAGGTCCATAACATACTCCCAGTTACTTATGTATTATGTTAAAAAGTAGATACGTTTTCATACTTACCTGCATTCTAAAATGTTATGTTTGATAAA
Organism: Pododesmus macrochisma; assembly: GCA_032359645.1. NCBI lineage: Eukaryota > Metazoa > Mollusca > Bivalvia > Pectinida > Anomiidae > Pododesmus > Pododesmus macrochisma. The sequence goes on from JAUMGZ010163035.1 coordinate 2,436, forward strand.
TATTTAGCTAATTAAATAGATATACAAACGAAAAAGTAAGTCAGCCAGTCTCTTTTTTTATTATAATAAATTATATATGAATTAGTTTGGCATTATTACGTCATCTGTTTTGACAGGACTGGATTGTTTGAAACAATTGTCCAAAGGGTATAGTTAAAAGTTCCTATTTTGACTGCCATATACTACTACCATTTACCTGAATTTTTGACAAGGCCATTTTTATAGTATCGTTGGGATGTGGTTCTGTCCTTAACATTGGGAACTGTTATCAACCTCTTTGTTTTGGCCTCCTTAATTGTATTTATTTACGTCTTTTCTATTTTAAATAATTTTTTCTTGTGCGTCCGTTGATTACGGTTGATTTGTAGCTAGGCCAGAAATTTAGGACCAAATCCTCTCACACAAATAATTGAGTTTTTTTTTGTCTCTGATAGATGTTTTATATTTATTGGCGTCCAGTTTCCTTTTGCAACTTGTATTTTTCCTTCCGTTTAAAGTATTCTTGCGTAGTTATTGGTTGTTCATTTCTACTTCAGCTAAATCTGTATACATCCTTGTTTAATGTTTGTTGTTCTTTTGACCGCAAATTATTTTTTTCTTTGAGTTATCAATTCTATTTAATGTTAACGCAGTGTTTGGTCGTATCCATACTATTTCGTTTGTGCGTTTATTCTGCCGGTATTTTCATAATATCTCACGTAGATTAGTTATCCATTGACAATACCAGCTTCTCGACCAATGTTTTTAGATGTTGTACTGAAAGAAGGCAACAGACTTTTAAATAGGGGAGGTCTAGATATTTACACATTTTCTTCTGACAATGTTCAGCTACCAGAAGGAATATCTATTTACACATTAGTTAAAGAACAATGATGATGACTGGTGAAATATATTGAGTTATATAGAGCAGTCGTGAAAACCCAACATTGATATTAAAGTTAGTTAATGCAAGGAGGAATATTTAGGCCTTAAAAAGGTGGTTTATCTTGGAATGAATTACATTTTAATGTTGACAACCAGGTATATGATAATCACACATCGCCCTATGTGCATACGTATTACCTTTAATGTTCTTTGTGGCGACCTACTGTCCACCATTAATTAGAATGTGACACTGAACTGACAGTTATATTGTATTACAGATAGACGTGTTTCACTCCGAGGAACCATTGGACGATGTTTTTACCTTGATGGACATAGCTTACATCTACACTTGGAGGAGGGTAAGTTTACTTTTGTGTATTCTAGCCTTGTGAAAAAACATGAAATTTTAATGTCTGAAGGAAGATGAATTTTTAATTTCATTACGACAGATTAAACAACCATACAGCAAGTGGTATGAGCAGTAAAAATCTGAAACATGAAATTATGCATTGGTGTAAACAAATATCATAAAAAGAAAATAATGAATAAATCATGCCCGAAGTGTGACGAATCTCTATATATATATTTATAATTGACTATAACTGATATAACTGGCGGTTTTTCTCTCTCAAAATAATGTGGAGTTCCTCGTGTAATTAATGTGCAGTTTAGTTTTGTTTTTTTGTACTCCGGATTCACTATCCCGCCTTGAATTTTAGATATCGCCACTGCGTCTCATCTATACTATCTACGAAGTACCTCTAACGAGGAGGAAGCGACAGGCTGATATAGAGGAACCAACGGGAGAAAAACGACCCCGTCTCGAGGAGGAGAAAACAAGCAAGGCAACAGAAAGTGACAAAGAAGCTCCTGAAGTTTCAGCTACGAACGTGAATAGTGTTAATGAGAACGTTAATTCTGTAACTACAGTACCAAACGTTGTAGGCAAAGACAAATCTGTTGACAATAATACTCAAAGTGCTGCAAAAGAAAGAGAGCAAGAGCCACCGTCCTCTACAGAGACGGAAACAGACGATACGCAGACACTGTCCGCAAAACCACCACCAAAACTTAATGATAAACAGAAACCCCAACAAAAGTCTGACAAAACACCATCCTGTAACAAAATGACTGAAAAGGTTGTTTCTAAAGCTGTTAAAAGTTTTAACATAAATGAGCAAGAAATACCATGTGATAAAACAGAGGTACACAATACAAACGGGAGTGGTGATACAACTGCACTTCACAATACCAATATGTCAAATGCTACCATTGTTTCAAATAAGAAACCTAACGGTGTTGTCAACAAGGATGTTGTGCAGAAACCTAACGGAGGTATTAACTGTAACAATAGTGTGTATGATTTCGAGGACAGCAGAGACACGGACACGCCTTTAAATCTCGGAAACGGTTTTAGAAATTTTTCGAGCAAAACGAAAACACCTACATTGCTGAATATCCCAAATGGGAAATTGTTACCTACCGATGCCAGTATTCTGCACAACCAATTCACAGAGAAAGTGCACAAAGTGAAGCTTAATAAAAAGCCCTTGAAGAACAACAAACCAACAAAGGAATCTCAAAAAGGTATTAAAAGGGCTTATAATAAAACCAAACACATTGAATCGCCACCAAAACGACTGAATCTTCTTACTGGCAAAGCTGTGAAAGAGACACCTATTAAAACATATTCCAAGAGCAAAAATAAAGACTCGCCTCTCAAGAGTGTTCTAGAATCACTCAGTAAAGCCAAAATCAAGGACAGTCCAAACAAAGAGGTGTTTGACTCTACTGGAAAAGTGAAAAGCTCCAAATTTAATGGGATATACACACAGCATGTCTTCAATGGTCATTTTAGTTGAATTTTAGTCTTCATTTATCAGTACATAATAGTGTTACATAACGTTATCTATAACAAAGATTTTGCTATTTGGAATAAAAAATGCAGTATGTACAAGCATGAGTATATAGAGATCATTTAAGTGTTGCAGTACACATTAGTGCATTACTAAATTTTGACACTTGCATATGTAGTTAGTGGAAATCCAAAATTTGTTTATCATTTGCTAGGTCCGAAGTTTCAGTGCAAGAAGGTTAGATCATTAGTGTTCACATCTCATTAATCACTTTATTAAAGCTCAATTTACTACTTATAATTTTATAATCCAAAAGAATCAGAAAATATAACTGTAAGACTATGACATGATTAACCAAATACAGAAGGTAACTTTACGTAATGATGATTTGCTGAGCTGTTTCGCGTAGAACTGAATGTGGTCACTTATATCAATGTTCGTGACATTCTTCATGTTTTTAAAAAAGAAGACTTGAACTTTGATTTTGTATTGCGATTTTTTAATTTTGTTATACTACCTGAATTATAGCTTGATAACTTGTGATGCAGAAATAGTGCTTTTCTCCACTTTAAAGTTACCAAAAAAGGACCCTGGCATGACGAACATTTTTCTTTATTTTAAGTTGAATATTGTTTTATTTGTCTTGTATTCTGCTTCATATTTTAAGTACATGTAACAGTTTTAATGCTTGATGTATAAGCACTGCCAAACAATGCTACACTTCAATTAATATTAAATGTTGGTTGTATGCATGTTAAGCACTGGAATGTATCACTTTTACGATTATTCGTTTCACTTTCATAGTTCCTATTTTGGCTGCTCGCACACCTAAATCAATGGCAAGACCAGTTTTTTAGTGTTTTTGGGGTGGTTTTTTTCTTCAATAAGATCAGAATTTAACACCCCAATCGTTTTGACTTCGTATTTTTGATTTGTGGGAGTCCCGTTTATTCCAAATTCATTTGCCCCTTCGGTTCCGTTGATGACAGTTGATTTGGAGCTTGTCTTCGGGTCAAGAACGAGGTCCTATTCTGGTGGTGACTTTTTGAAGGAGCTGTATTAACAGTATTTGGTGTGTCAGTAACCTTTGTTTTGTTGATCCCAATATATTTTGTAATTTATTCCTAACTTTGTTTTGATACTTACATTTCTTAATTTAGAAAAGTTCCGAATTATTATTCTGAAATTAACATTGGACAACATTGTATTTTCTTTCAGTATTTTATTTTTATAAAAACCCTTTATTCTCATATCCTTGGTTGAATCTTAACTTTTACTGAAGAGAAAATGGCAAATTATTAGTAACATCCATAAAAGATATACTTGATTTAATTTTTAATTTGTCGTAATTTTGTACTTTCTAGTTTCTCGTCTTTGTCTAGGATTTTTAACTGTTTTTTACTCTAAGGTCGCTTATCTTATAATCACCACGTCTTCGTTTTATTATCATAATGCACTTTCTTGGACAGTGGAATTTTTGTTTCATTTTCATTGGGACTATTTCACATACCTTTGGCAAGGTAAACCATTGATTGCAATGTTATATGTACCTGCTTGGTTGTGGAGTTTGAAAAACTCGTGTTATTATAATTTAAAAAGCTTTATAGTATTACTTAAGTTGTATGCCAGATACCTTGCAATTATAATTGACCAGAACCTAATCATGTTTGCCTTCAGTTAAACCTCACTATATTTTCAAAAGTAAATCCTTTAAGCTGATATTTTTCTCTATCTACTTTTATGTTAAGTTATGGTTTACATCAATAATTAAATTTACTCGGTTGGAATAATTGGTATCTATGTAATGTAAGATGATATACCAACATATATTACAATTTTCAAACTTGTAAGAGCCGAAACTCTGAGCCATACACTACCGATATTTAAGATAATGATAGTTATTATTAATCTGGTCATTAAATTACTCTACTGACTATGTTCTTTGTTATAAATTTAATGCATCACAGTATTTAGAATTGTGACACATTCATGTAAACACATTAAAATTTCATGGACTTTACTAATATTGATTTAGTGTTGTTTTTCCCGTTTATGAAATTGATGATTTATGTCAATTCGTTTAATTGTTCTTATTTTAGCTTTTAAGTAAAGTTTTTGGTGCAACCCCACTGGCATAATGCACAATGTAGCGAAATTAGTATACTTACTGTTATGGTGTTGTGTTATTGCATCATGGTGATGAGACAAATAGGAATGAAATGGAACAGGAATTAAAGAAAGGTTATCTTTACTAAATAAGGTATATAAAGTAGAAATATAACAAACCAAGATGCTGTCCTAATTATTTTTTCCATGGATCTGGAAAAACCAAAAGGAACCAACCCGGGGAACGTACACAGAAAATACACATATCTGTTAAAAGTAGAAGCAAATCTGTATGCTCACAATAAGTGAACGTTTGCTTTCCTGCCACGTATTATAAGTCATAAAATGTCCGTATCAGTTCGGTAAATACCAGCCCCCGCCAAATAGACTTGCTTAATAATATAAACTGTGACGGTCCACGAGTTATAAATTATAATACATAAAATGAACGAAACACCTCTGCTTTGAGAGAACCTCGTCCTTGATTCCAAGTCTAAGAGAAAATGGATTTAGTAGAATTGACAAGGTCAAAATTGCAAACTTATTGGGATCACCAATAGATATTATACATAAAAGCCATTTGTGCATGAAAGGGCGTGGTCAAAGAATATAGGTCAAGCTACGACAAAACCGCCAGCAACAGACATGTATTTAGAATGGGAAAGATCTAGATAATGGAGCATATTATCGTGAGTGGGTGAATGTGGGAAATGACGAACTTGAAAAGTCCACTCCCAAAAACATTATAATATGGTTAAGTCAATATTAATGTAATTGTATAGATTTATAGAAGATATCAGGAGATTCTGTTAAAACATTGTCAACTTAGTATTTCCCAGTATGTAACTAGAGGCAATTCACAACCCTCATTTTATACATGCCTAGTATTGGGTCCATTTACCGTCTCTTACTGGCATAGCCTTTGTCATTGCCCACCTTCTAACAAAACTACTTGAACTCAATGAAGGGCTCCAGTTGAAAGCTGCAAATATCAAGAAGGCTGGGTCTTGATATCTGTTTTTGGTTGTTAGTTGGACTTAACGTTGTTTATTATTTCCGAGCTCACACTGGTGTAATAGTAGTAACCCTACCCCCCGAGACAAAACTGGGTTAATGTTTGCTCTCCCGCGGTACCCGGTTTATATATATTTATATAGCAGTTTAAGTTGACTCAGTTACTGCTGTTGTACCTCTGAGAGCACGATGATTGTTTATCAATGTCACTATTCATATACTTAGCTATATGTGGAATATACGGATATAATATGTATTAGCCATTATTTCGGCTTTGTTCTTCTTGGCTATAACCGATTTTGGCGTTTCCAATTATCTTATGTTATAATATGTAAATATGTTTTACTCGTTTAAACGCCGCATCGCGGCGGGTGACACATGTGTAGGAGGAAACGCTTACCATATCGCGAGCTCCTGGTTTCGCTTCTAGGTTTTTATTTATAGAAGTTCTGTTGTTGAGATGAGTGACAGCCCTTTAAAATGTATTTATTAAAAAAAAATTAATTGTATATGTCCATACTGAGGACTTCTTATTTCATGCAGGAAGTGTGAAGGTTGATGCCTCTTTATCCGGTTAAACCACACTGCTTCGTTTCGTGCTGGGTGACCGCCCTAAGTAGGTAGTCTGCATGGATAACTAGTCTCGGGGATTGTTGTGACGTAAATTTGTTTCGTTTTATTCTGGTGCTGGGTCGTTTGATGCGGCTATTCTTTGTTTGTCAGTGTCTTTCGTTCTGTTGATTCCAATCATTCTATTTTTTAATTGAGATGATTTGCTTATTCTGTCCCTAGCCATTATGTATCTTGGTCTTGTTTGTTCTAAATTCATTTTCCCTTGAGCGTCCGCTCATGGCTCCGATTCGTGGCTAGTCTTGAAATCTTAGACGAGGTTCTCTCACACACAGCATTGGTTGTTTTTATCATTCTTATTTTTTATTGGTTGCCCGTTTCAGTTTGCAATTTTGCCTTTTATGTGGTATATTTTGTTGCCTTAGTGTTCAAGAGTCTAATTTTTAGAAACAAAAAACCCGCAATAAATAGAGACCCAAAGTATCTAATTAAGGTGCTAATGAGATAACTACCAGAAGCAAACTATACACACTGTAAAAGAGGTACTTTGTATGAAAGCATCTTGAATTTGTCATGTGGCACAGTCTGATGTATTGAACACATCCCGCGATTAACCTTTGTTTTTATGTAATACTTGGAAAAAGTTGGTAGGCTTTGGTTGTCTGGCTAGATTCATTACATCTTTAACAGGTGTTTTAGCCGTTTGTCTATTTATTGTGATTATATGGCATGGTATAGCCACCTGCTATTTAAATAAAAGTACATGAAGTTTCATTAATTATGAAAAACCTCGAAAATGTTTTCCTATGTGCTCTCACGATGCACCTTTTCATTAAATGTTAGCTGGTTAGCTGGCGATTATATTGGTTGCAGATACTTCTATTTCTGATGTCTTTGCTCTTATGTGAACTTGCATTTGTGTGATTATCCAGAGAAATGTTGAGTCTTAAAAGATACGCCTATTAACATATTGGCATCACATAATGTTTGCATGACAGTGCAAATATGACACACATGTGGTTATTGATAAATGAATTTATATAAAGTTAATTTATTTTCAACGTAAACGCTTACTATAGCCAGTGGTGGTTGAGATATGCGACCAACTTTTTTTCTTTGAAGTGAGACATTTTATAAAGTGCCCTTGTACTTTTAGATCTTTCAGAGAGATATAGGAAATATTGTAATCATATGTGCTACATCTTGCCTCATTAGTGTCTAGCTCCCATTTCATCTCAGAGATTCTTTTTATAAAGGATTGCAACGATAATATAAACACGAAGTAAACATAGCCGCACTTGTATTTAAATATAAAACGTGTTTGCTTTAGTAAAATTTGTTAATAATTCGAACAACAGAGCCATGGTATTGCTTGTGTTGATCACGTGTTTACATTATAATAATGTTACAATATTCATATAATTTATTTTAATTTATTGGTAGGGACAAGTAAGTTTTAAGGTTAAGTTTTAAGTAAGCTGATACGGTTGCATCATACAGTAAAAATGGAATTAAAAGCAGGTATTCGGAAGCAAATTGGATGTTTGTAAAAATCCATTTTCCAATATATGATTATATAATATTTATGAATTGCGATGATTATGTATATGACGTATAATACATAACTAACGTGTAAAACAGTGCAAACACGAAACATGACCCTAACGTTTAGGTCAGATTTAATTCTGAAGAATACAAATACAATGTAATCAATATTAAATTTAGATAAACAAAATCTTATCTTAATCCGCTATTTAACATAATTTGAGTATTCATTTCATTAGTCACATTCATTAATCGATACAAATGAATAAAAGTCAGGTTTGTTTTGTGTCTTAATTATATAATAAAATCTAATTGCTGAGAAATTCATAGAATTGTCACACTGTTTGTTGGTTGTGTCTAAGAGTGATTGCGAAATAGGTCAGACGCATATATGTTGGGATATTTGTCCGTTAATAATAATCATGATTTTAAAGTCAAATATATTTATCCATGCAATCAATGAGGATTTAATGGCTTCCATTGCATTACATAACATATGTTTTTTCATTGTATACAGTCAGAGTTTTAAACTGAAACATGCCTCCAATAAATATAATACCTATAAGAGGAAAGAACAAATACACTGTGTGAGGTACCCTCGTCTCGCATTCCAGGACTAGCTCTAAAGTAACTGTCATCAATGGACGCTGAAGAGGAAATGATTTTAGAATAGATAAGACCTCGGTGAATCAAGGTTGAAAAGCTAAACACTTTGACGTTGTAACATGTTATTATTAATTTCAGATGCAACTTCTTCGTGGACACCTAATACCTCTTCTAGTTGTTTAATTGAAGTTCGTGATGTTTCCTTTAGTTAAGAATTGTATATTCGCTCTTTTTTGTATGTGTCCAACGTTTTCCTTTTATTTGTCGATGTTCATCGACTTCTGTTTTTTGAATATTGTCTTGGTTCCCCCCCCCTCCCCTTTTTGGCTTTGCAGCTTTGATTTACCGAAGTCATGTCTATTCTAAAATCATTTACTTTAAAGAGTCCATTAATGACAGCTGCTTCGAAGCTAGACCAGGAATTCGGCATGAGGGTGTCTCACACAGAGAAATGGCTCCTTCCTCTGGTAAATATCATATAACATGGTTCAGATTGCATTTATTGTATTTTTCGTATTTACTACTTTTTTGTTTATCCTAATTTATTATGATAATTTTTTATTCCTTTCTACATTGCTAAATATCATATATCAAATCCCCGCCCTTGTAGTTCTCAGTTTTCTTGGTTATAAGATCATAGCATTTTTATGGTCATAGTGAAAGAAACGGAAAAATTTAACAATTTGATTTAAATAACAATATATAACGTGACTGATTGATTCGATGAAGGCGTAAAAACACGTGAAGTTTTGAATAATCGATCCGCCACAAATTTTCTAGTTGACACACATTGTTCGTTTGACAGTCGGCTATACTAAGAAGACCAGACAGGCAATTAGGTCTTAAATTGAACTAACGTTTAGTACAACACAGTGACAATACATAATTTTAACGTCTGAAAGATAATCCTGATGTATTATTACACTGAGGCCAAGTACGGTCACATTCGATCTCGAGAAAATCCTGCGCTTTCAATTTCTACTTTTCATCATAGTGTATACAGAATAACCAAGAAAAGATAAACTAGATAGATTTATACACCGATAATAGCAAAATGCAAAATATCATTTCAGCAACAAATGTATTAAACAATATCATATCAAACTGAAAAATTTAGTATCATTGGTGGGAGTTTAAACAAAGGCAGCACCTAATGTTCATTTCAAAAGTCACTGAAGTATTGCAAAGACCAAACGGCATGGCACCATAATATAATATGTAAGAATTAAATAAGTAACAACTCTCTGAGGGATATATTTTGGTTTGAACAACTAAAATATATCAACACCTCGCGTGACGTATAACACTAATTAGTTGTACGTCGTAGTTTATTTTGGAAAAGGGTGTCACATACCGAGGAGACATTACGGTAGTTGACACACATGTAGCAGGAAACGCTTACTCACTTGTGGACACCATGTTTCTCGTCTCTGTTTAAAAAGAATTTCGGGATGTTTCGACTTTATGTTATTATTTGTGCTTGCTGTTTCCTCTGTGAGCATTTTTTATTTGCCCATATCCATTGACATATATCCTTTGTTTGTCGTCCCCATTTTTCAGTTTTACTACCCATTTTGCTTATTGAATCGACATGCTTACATTCATAAGTACATTAACGTGTGTTTATATGATGCAAAATAAATGTAAAATAATAACAAGCAAGTCAAATATTAGTTGAATTTAATGCAAAGAAGAGAATAATCACTCAAAAACACAACAATTGAAACACGTTTTAGAATATGCCAAAATACATCATACATGTACAGAAATGTAAAGCTATATTTGATTTTATTTAAACGACATATCATTAATTGGAACATATCAAGGCAATTTAGAAATACCGTCATATGAACATTAAACTAGTAAGATACGATGCAAATGCCTGACTGATAAATCTTGGCCGATATCTTCATAATAAATGTGTCTGGTGGCGTAGTGGTCCATGCCCACCACCTTGAAGTTAATATGGTCGTTCAGTCAGCTGTGTCCACAGTGAGGAACGCCAAGGGCAGTTGTAGTTATAATGCATGCTTGTGTGATTTAGAGTCACGGGGTATTAAGGTTAGGACTACACATTATTATTAAATAACTTGAATAGTGAAAATTGAAAAGGAATTCAAACACCAGTATATTGAGTATTTACGAATATTATTAAATACATATAGATCTATCAAGCTATTTACAACAAGTATTGCATTGATGAAAACGCAAGGAAGACAAATAACGACATAGTCAACTAGGACAATATAACCATTAAGCAAGGGCACTAAAACATGTATTCACTCTTTTAAAACTATCAATGTAAGATATTATGTATAGACAGTAAGAGTAAAACTGACCAAACATTTGGGAAAGCACATACCCTTTTTTCATAGATTTTAGAATTCCTATAAAACAAGGTTAATATAAAAAGTTGCTTTAAAAATATTAGTAATGGAACCAATATCGTGTTAGTTTGTTTTCCATTTTTGAAATCACTGAAAAAATAAACTTTATAATACACCGACAATGTATGTTATGGCCAATCGGTGTTCATTTTTTCGAAACACATTGATTTACTTCCCATATAACAGTTAGAAAGATCACATGTTAGTAATTAGTAAATATGGCTGCTTTCTGTCTTTCCAATAAGTTTGAACTACCTCTAAAAAATTGTGTTAAAATCAACATTTATATCTTAACCCCATGCCTAGACATATATTTTCTAGTTTTATTCTTACTTTATTGACATATTATGATTTGAGTGTGCATACATTGTTTTCCTATTTCCGTATAGATTCGTTATTACAATTAATTTGTTATTTCATCTCTCTCATTCCAATTTAAACATATCCCCCTGTAGCCCAGTTTATGACCTGATATGCGTCACGGAACTGGAGAATATCACAAACGTCGCACACGATTGATTGGTAACTTAGTTCTGATATTTTTGAATCTCCACTTCGTGTGTAGTTCGACATGTAAGCTACGTCATGTAAAATTGCTAGGTTATATTATGTTCCTTTGGACTAAAGACATTCATCATTACTTCCTATCTGTATTTATTTTTTCCACAACATCAATATCGCTGTTAAATGACTTTGTGTTGATACAATACCTTTCCTTGACTCGATGAGCACTTATACACGGGCTCTTATAAAAGAAGAATATTTATTTCGAATCTTGTGCTATAAGTTATATGTAGATAAGGAAAGTAAAGTAGTAAATAGATAAGGAAAACATTATTACAATAAGTATTTTCATTGTAAAATGAACATTTATTTTAGTAAATTCTGTGTTGAAACATTCATAATACAGACGAAATAAGGTCAGTAAAATAGGAATTTGATTTTGACCAAATTAAAATGTTACTTCCATAAAATAAAATACAACAAAATGAATTGACTAAACTTTTATGGGAAAACAAATTATAAACTGAAACATGCCACTAATGAATATAATACCTTTAAAAGGAAAGAATAAATACTCAATGTAAGATACCCTCGTCCCACATTCCATGTGTAGCTTCGAAACAATCGTCATCAATAAAACGCCAAAGAGACACTTTTTTCTATTTTGAATCTCTCACTATTTTACGAATGGTGTGTTAGAAAGACGTTTTAGTCATCTCGGGTATAAATCTTTGTTTTCATTCACTTTCCTGTTAATTTTGACACGTCTTTGAGCTTATTCACCATTTTAATTACCTGAAAAGTATTTGCCTTTATAAACTATCCTGTCTACAAGAATAAGTTTTCCCCCTTTTTGGTCTTCAATAACACGTCTATCATTCACCAATTTAGTTTTTCTTTGACAATTTTTCTTCTTGGACAAGTCTTTTTTCTCATTGGACAAGCCTTTGTGTTTATTCAACATTTTGTCTTCTAGTACACGTCTTTGTACTTATTCACCATTTTGTCTAATTGGACAGGTCTTCGTACTTATTCACCATTTTGTCTAATTGGACAAGTCTTTGTATTCATTCAACGTTCTTCCTATTTGTTTATTCTTTGTGCTTTACCCGTCCCGTACTCCTTTTTGGCTTTAAAGCTTTGATTTCTTGAGGACGTGTGTATTCTAAATTCATTTTCTCCTTCAAGTCCGTTGATTACGGTCGATTTGGAGCTTGGCTTTGGGTCAAGAGCGAGGTCCTCTCACCCATGCTGTTGGTTTGAATGCTCGTTTCACTTTGCTAGTTCATTCTGATGGTGACTTTTTGATGAAGCTATTGTTTTTGTTTTTTTTTTGTCAATAACCTATTTCTTCTTGTTTTTTAATCACTATCCTGTCTACTTGTACAAAGCTTTGTTTTTAATCACTATCCTGTCTACTTGTACAAGTCTTTGTTTTAAATCACCATTCTGCCGACATGGGCAAGCATTATTTTTTTATTCACTATCTTGTCTACATGTATTTGGAAAACTATTTGTATTTATTCATCATCCTGTTATTAACAATGCTATCTCTACTTTGACATGTCTTAATTTTGTTCTCTATTTTGTCTATACTAAGTCATTTTCTTACTTTTATTCACCATCCTACCTACATTGATAAATCTGTGTATTTATTCAAAACCCTTTCTTCTTGGAGATACCTTTGTTTTTAATTCACTGTTTTGTCTACGTACATTGACAAGTTGTAAATTGTATTCAACATTTTGTCTGCTTTGACAAATGTTGGTTTCTATTCATTTTGTTTACTTGGCAAATATGTGTTTCTTTTCACCATTTTGTTTACTTCGATAATTTGTTCTATAGTCAGCATACTGTCAACTAGGCAAAACCCTATTTGTCCACCTGAAAAAGTCTTTCTTTGCCTTTATTGAACTGTTTTGTCAACTAGAATAAGTCTATCATGTTCCACTTTATTTAATTTGACGAATCTTTGGTTATATTAACTATCCAGGTTACTTTAAGTAAATCTTAGGGCGAATTTGTTTTCCACAAACCAGTTTTAGTTTCGAACCAGTTTAGTAAACTTTCCATTTGTTCGACAAAATGGTTTAAAACTAGGTTTAAACTAAAAC
>JAUMGZ010163046.1:0-16000 GCA_032359645.1 Pododesmus macrochisma
ACTTATTAAATATATGTATCACTGAAAGTACACAATACAAAATTAACTACAAAACTGCCATTTTTTTTAAAAAATATATTCACAAATGTAATCTGTATACATGTATTATACTAGGAATGGACCTAACATAAGAGTAACTTCTTGTCGCCCAATCCTTAATGTTATGTTTGTAAATTAATATGTGTATATGAAATAAAATATTGTTTAAACCAAGTATTTTCCAGTAGAATTTGAAGAATTAGAATGACGCAGAAGACTTGAAAATATGTTTAAAGTAAATGCCAAATTTCAGGTAGTGGTGTCACATATATATAAATAATATATTTGCCAATTATAGCAAGGGGCCTTAAAAGGTTTAAACAAACAGACAACAACTTGACTCGGAAGAAAATTGAAGCTAGTTTGTCAATAATAAACAAAAGACTAATGTTGTGTTGATAAATGGGCATTTTTATTTTTCATGAAATACCATAAAACTAGTATACATATTATAACAAAATGTATAATAAATAAAATAACAATTATTGACAAATCTGGGCATATATATAAGTGTGTTTGTCATTTATTAACTTTTACCTTTCTTTAAGTTTGCCTAGTCTTTCTGTTTGGTATATGTACCTTACTTTTATGAATTGACTATAGCTTACCTGTAATTAGTGTCTATTGTTTTGTGACCAACATCCAGTCTCACTTGGCCAAAATAAAATTATTTCAAGTACATAGTGAAATACCAAATGTTGGGTAAGTGAGAACACACCTACATGTTGAATGATCGGAAAATGAACACAAACAGAAAGAACATTTAACTTAACTAACAAAAGAGAGTACTCGTATTTATTCAGTACACACGGAACAAACAAAATGAATGGAAATAGTGAAACGAAGTGAATAAAACTAAATCAATAGAACCACAAGAAAATGTCCTTGTAAACAGTACATACTGAATGTAATCTAAAAACACAAGTCAAGACCAACATCTCGCGTAAGTCTCAACCAATAAAGTTTGATATATATTTTAAAACAATACTAGATATTTTATTAAGTTTTTAACCACAATGCCAGTTTATCATACAATCTGTTTTTAATGAAAATATGATAAGACAAATTTATATTTATTAGTGTCTTGTGAATTTCTTAGGCATTATTGATTCATAATTATAAGAGCGTATTGTGTATTTGTGAATGTTGTTTTCTTCAATGTTGATGTGTATTGTAATGTAACATGAAAATAAAAAAAATTATGTTGAAATGTGAGAAAAAAAACTGATTTCAGAAAAATGTAAAGTTAGCTTGTCAAATATAAAACATAAGCCTGTTCGACTCTGATGTCAATCTTTTATACAACAATTGTCACATCTACAGCGTTAAATTATCAGTACGGTTTGAGGCAATATATACAGTACAATATATATTATATGAAAATAAGGATACAAGATCAGCAGATAGATCTAGATGAATTGGAAAATAATTTCATACGTGAAGATGAATTGTATCAGCTTCAATATGGTATTAATGTTGTCCCATGACTCGGCTCTCGCCTTGTCTGAGATATTTTACAAACATGTACTGTACGTTTACCAACCCATGACTGAGTTAATTCTACCTTGTACAGAAATATATTTATAAACAGTTTACACCTTATCAAGATTATATGACGGTAGTCATGCTTGATAAATAAATTTGAAACTATTATGAAAATTTAAGTTGGAACTTTCAACATAAGGATTTTACAGAAAGAAATTTATAACTATGTTAATGTTATGCCAGGAATTTATGACAAACCATGTAAGTAATGCATTTGAAATATTTGTTGCGTAATCTACATCGCATCATTTTTATAACATTACAAAATGTAACGTCTTAAATTAGGACTGACGCGGTTGGGATTGAACCCGCGACTTCAAGCACATTGAAGAGCTAACTCAGCAGTAAGTGAACCAGAATAGATAAATATCAGTTTCATTAGCGGATCCGAAGTCGTTAAATTTCACGGGAAAATGCCAGCACATGACCTATACATGAAATGCACGTAACACAATACATTCTTCGTTTATTACATAAAACAGATGTAATGCGAGTATGCTGTTTTCTTGTTGTCCAGGAATTTACATTTTGTATTATAATTTGTCTTAAAAGTTAACTTCAGAATATTCTTAACACAGGTGGTTTTATCTATTGTTACGTTATCCCTTGGGAAGACTTTATGGCATTATCAATGTCGCTTTGTACAATAACTGAACATTTGTGTATATCCAATTATTCAGACAAGGCGATAGACGAGTCATGAAACAACATTTATACCATATTGAAGCTGATACGATTCCATCATCTACATGTATTAAATTCTTTTCCAATTCATGTAGATATATCTGCATATCTTGTACACTTGTATCCTTATTTTCTTATAACATATATTGTGACTGTTTAATTAGGGCTTAATGTCAAGTCCAGAATCTTTCACCGATATTGTGTGACAAAAGACCAAAGGAGAAAAACCAAAAAATAGGACAGGAAGAGAAGCGGCGACAGGAAAGGGAAACGAAAGGAATAGAGATAGTTCAGAAAGAAGGATGAGCCTATACAACGGCGTTTCCGCCTACTCTTCTATCTTTATCGTGTCAGGGGGTTAAAAATCTCTGAACACGGGACCGCCAGCTTAGTGTCCCCTCGGAGGACGTGCAGATCTTTGTCTGGCCTCTTCCCTTCAACCTGTCTGACCTGGGTGACCCTACCAGAAACAAAAGTTCCCGCCCGCACATATTGCTTCAAACCGTACTGTAATTTATGTGCTTTGAACAGTATATTTGAAACATTTTCTCGTTTAATTCCATGTTGACTCATGATAATTGGATACATGTTGAAATTGAATGATCAAATCTGTTTGTTCTATGTTTTTTTTTATAATACAGAAATTATGGTGATAATGAATACTTACAGTATTCATCATAATATTTTGTTTTTCACATTTTTAAGAATTAATGCA
Source organism: Pododesmus macrochisma (assembly GCA_032359645.1). Lineage (NCBI taxonomy): Eukaryota > Metazoa > Mollusca > Bivalvia > Pectinida > Anomiidae > Pododesmus > Pododesmus macrochisma. Next base: position 2,984 of record JAUMGZ010163046.1, read on the forward strand.
TACTGAAGAAAACTGATTGGATTTGGCCTCAAGGATTTTTTTTTAGGCGCCAGAAGTTTAAAGTGTAATAAAACTGACCTTGCAACTTAAAGTAGGTCTAAATTGTTCTTTATAGAGTGCTTTGGTTTATGTCCTGATGAGGAGTGTAAAATGTTTACACATTTTCTGAAATCACTCACTCGTTTTAAGTTCGTTGTCATTTGCCAACCACATGTTAATCTGCATGCTACAGAGCCAAGGAGAAAGGGGAAAAATTCACGATGTTTATGACGTACAAAAACCACACCCAAACAAAATACAAAATTGTCTTGCCACAATTTAAAATATGCGCGTAGTCAAAATAGGAAATGTAAACGTAATCCTCTGGACACATGTTTCGGATAAACCAGTCATCATCAGCAAAGGTGAATGATAAACAAACAAGTACAATAAATATATCATTTTCAAAACGTGTTTACACAAAGTGTTTAGTCGACGTGTACACAAAGTTCAAACAATAGATTCTAGTAACAACTTAAACTATTTGAATTCGTGATTTTCAATCTTGTCTTAATTTCACCCGAGATGTGCCTCGCATTAACTAAGAGTTTCCTGTTTGCCGCACTTAAACCACGCGACCGATGTCATACAACGAAACCATTTTTTAAACCAAAATAGACTGATTATGTCTATGAATATTACGGAAAGTTGTCACTGTGTTCATGTTGATAGGAATTTGCTACTTTTTTTTCACTGATTTTATCTTAATTACTCATATTTTGAGGTGACCGAAAATAGCAGATATATCTATGAGGTGGCAGAAAATAACAGAACATGGCCTAAAATTGTCGATAATATGTACGAAAGATGACTTGGAATCGCCGTGGTGCGTTATATAGCTTCACATATTAAAAGACGAATGTTAATGATTTAAAACATTAGATGAAGATATACCTTAGGCGGTCGAATAAACCCTCAGCCACTTTTCAGCAACATAAAAAGAAGAAAAAAGAGCGATTACATACATTAAAAGACATTAGTTCTAGGTAAACCACAAAAATGTAATTGATTTTAAGGTTAAATTGCATACAATTGCGTTGGGATAAATCACGATGACGGTGTAATGCAGCCGACAAAGCATATTTTATTTTATCAAATTTTCGCGAATTTCGGCCCAAATTTTTGGAAGTAGTTTGCTTGTTTATTATGTCAGAAAAGTAAGGGCCCATATCTCATGACGGCAGTCATATACAAAAAGTCTACCGTTTTTGATAAAATTTACATTTTCAGTCTTAAGAAGTGTCAATGACCTGGACCTTGGACACCTATGACCTTGAATCTTTGTCAAAGTATTTCTCGCGTTATTTCCTACAACTCTTTAATACATGTACATATGTGTATACAAAAAGTTTACAGTATTTGAGAAATCAGCATTCTCTGTCTTTCGATATGTCCACGACCTTGGTCTTTGGCCCTGTGACCTTGAGACTTTGTCAAATCAGTCTTTGCATAATTTCAAACAACTTTTTAATTTATATGTATACATAAACAGTCGGGCATTTTCAATTAATGGGTAGAAGAAGGACTGGTTGGCTTTGTGTCAGTATACTATGACCAAGTAAGGTATCATACCAATGTGTCTGCCGTGTGATGTTTCAATGAGGCAGCACTATAAAGTCATCATTAGTTCGCACTGTTACAAGCAGGCACCATCTCCATGGGGCCTAGGAGTTGAGAGATATACCTAGTATACAGAAAGGAAACAAAACAAACAAACCAGCATTTTTGAGAAAATTGGCATTACCTTTTGAGGTGTCTGTGACCTTGACGTTTGATCCCGAACCTTGTGACTTTGACAAGATATTCCCTGCATAATTTCAAATAACTTTCGAATTTATGTGTAAACGGCAGCGACGAATAACAAAAGTCTTAGAGTTGTCTTTCTTATCATAGTCTATAAATGCACAAATATGACATTACAACGCAACTTAGGTTTTACTGCAACACGAAATTTAATTTGAAAATGTTCAACCCGTCTATTTATTCTCACTGTATGACATTTTGTTCATAACATTGTCATATAATTCATGAACAATCTCATGATAATGAAATATATGTCAACCGTGATTCTGTGTCTATTTCTAATATCCTCTCGTGTCGACACGCCCTGTCTTACATGTGTATTCTCATGTACACTCTGCTTTTGAAACGTGCTCTTTCATCCGGGAATTGGAGCACATGTTATATAGAACCCTTCATTCTTATCTTGCTATGGCAGGGAGATGGTTTGCTTCCATAGAAACAATGCCTGTTGATACTGTGAACTGTTATGAAAAAGTGGAATGATTAGAACGAAAGATATTGACAAACCAAACAGCCGTATAACATATTCAGCACCGGAAAAGAAAGGAATTAAAATGACGTCACACTAGTTATTTATGCGGACCTACTATGGACGGTCACCCAACGAAACCGAGCGGTGTGGTTAAACCGGTAACTGCCGTCTCAACCTTCCAACTTCCTACATGAAACAAGACGTATAAAGAAATTAAAAAATATAATAAATTCACTTCATGGCGCTGTCAAGAATGTTAGTAATGAACCGCTCACATAAATTGTGAACGTAAATCTAATCAGGATTAAAACATATGTGCATATGTACAAATTGGCAATATTGGAAACACAAAAATTGGACGTTGCCAAGTAGCACAATGTAGAAAATAGCAGTTCAGTTGAGTATATGAATCAGCAAACGACACACATCATGAATTCAGAGATTGAAGGGAACACAGTTAGTGTCGATAGTCCAAGACCTGTCATAAAATTAAACATTTGTGAATAGTAGACAAGCCAATATTTAAAAAATAATGGATCGGACATTTTTTGTTAGTGGCTAAAAACTCAAGTTAAACTGACAGAGTACCCCTTCACAAAAATATGTGGATGAATGCCATTCTCGCATTTGCCCTTGAAGGTCATCTTCAAGGTCATAAAGGTAAACGTTTTTTTTGAGAAAAAAATACGAATTGAATTTGTGTATATATAAAGATATAATTTAAGTTCATTACATTGCTTGTTAAAGGCATATTGACAATTATAAAGAAATATTTTTGTATTGATATATAGTAAAAGTGTAAATAAAAAGCTCGTTTTCTCGAAGTATTGTTTTTGGATCTTTTTTGCAAAACACCTTATTAAATATGTTTTTTACTTCCAACAACTGATAACTGCATATATGGAAAACAGTCTTACAACAAATTACTTATTTTACAAGGATTTTGGCCACACTGTATTATAAATCGTTAGTTCAATAAGAAATAACTTAAAGACAACAGCACAATCTACAACAACCATGTATCCAGCTCTAGCAATATACTATGGACAAAACCATTCTTCTAGTGACAGACGGTACAGTCGTAGTAAGGTTTTGATCTTCCAGTCGGAGGATATCTTGCTCAGTTTCTTCCTCAGTGGAGAAATGTTACAGAGGATAGTTAGGCTTTGTTAGTGGTTTCGAAGGGTTTAGACATCCCTCTAAAAAGTATGCCTCCTTTTGCTACAAAACCCATTTAGAGACTGAAAGGGCTTTGAAAACAGAGATCACGACCTTGCTCCCGAAGGGAGTAGTGGAGGAACTTCTAAGGTCACTGTTGACTCCAGGCTTTTACTCCCGAATGTTTTTGGTTAAGAAATGTTGCAGTGCTTGGGTTGCAATTAATGACCTCAGTTTATTCAATCAGAATGTTCTGTCTCCACATTTCAAGATGGAGATACCACGAGGTAGGATTTCACCCATGTGTCCTGGAATGTTGGCAACCTCAGTAGGTCTGCAGGATGCTTGTTTCCACGTCCCTGTCAGGAAATCGGTAAGGAAGTTCATTAGGTTTACCTTCCATCCAAAGTTTTACCTATGGACGGCCACTCTGTGAACTGGAACTGCTTGGTGGCGAATGCTTTTTTCATCGTTCAACCTTGTGGGAAGATTGCTTTAGAAGTTCGAGAAACATCAGTGTTCTCTTTTTCTTGTAGCCCCAGTCTGGCCGAGGCACGATAGTTTCCAAAGCGTCTAAGTATTTTGAACAACACTCCTCTGGTATTCCCTTATTTCGTCACCATAACTTGTGAATTTTTCTTATGGTGACTCTTGACACTTGCTCCTTTTAAATGGAGGATAAGGTTACCATACACCGGAATGACACGGAGGCATCGCGGTGGGTGCCACATGTGTAGCAGGAAACGCTTACCATATCGCGAGCACCTGGTTTCGCTTCTAGTTTTTCAATAGAGTTCGTGATGTTTCCATTTTTAGTTAATAAATGTATATTTGGTTCATTTGTGTGCATCCAACGTTTTCTTATTGTTTGCCAATGTCCATGAACTTACGGCCTAGAATATCGTCTTGGTTTTTTTTTCGATTTACTATTTTATTCCTGTTCGTCCATTCGTCCGTCCGTCAAAATGTAGGGTACATCTTTTGTCCGTGTAACTCCTTTAAGTTAGAAATTTTTTCTTTCACAGGATGTTAAAGCATATACCAAAGATGTGCATATTAGTAGGATTTTTATTTTCCTTAACCTTTCAATTTTACAAGACCCCAACTACCAACAGAAAAAGTAAAAAATGGCATTCCAATCCTCCCAGGTAAATTTAAACGGAATAGCCCTAAATACAATTTGTGAAATTTTACATTTACATTAAGGGTACATGTTTTGTCATTCTAACTTATCTTACTTTTTGCAAGATAGAATCTATTGATTTTACAGGACGTTTGCAAACAATACAGAAGGCATGCATATTATCAGGATTTTTATTTTCTTCAATTATTCACAAAATTACGTGTTATTGAACTCGTTTTATTTGAGTAATATTTCACTTATGATACATGATTGTTTGTCTTACTCATCTTATTGTTTTCAAGCTAAAACTATATTATTTTTAAGATATTTGTGAGCCATCTACTTTCATATAACTGGTATATACATGTTCATAAATTCGTGAAACCCATCAAACTTCATGTTTTTGAATTCATCATATACCAGATGACCAGAAAAGTCATGTACAAGGTAGAACTCGCGGGGGCATAACTTGTGCCTTACAGACACATCCATTATACAATTGACAAATCCCACCTCATATGACAAAATGGGGCCCATCACATAGCTGAAGCTTCTCCGATTTATCTAATTATTAATTTGTATTAATGTTTTGTTGTTTTTTGTTGCAGTTGTTGTTTTTTTTGCTTGTTGTTTGTATTTTTAATGATAAATTTCTGCTGTTAATTTGATATTTGTGTTCTTTAAGTTCAACTTAACTTTAGTTGGGCGCTTCAAGGCGACATATTATTTCAATTTACATATTCATATTTTATCGTATGAACTATCTAAAACACGAAGATATATGTATAGATATAAACAAGAGGCCAATGGGGCCTTTACGTCCATCTGGATTGACATTTGAATACTTTAGATCCTAGGGTCACACCTTGAACAAATGTTGTTATCCATTCCCTAAAATTACTACAAACCAATTGAAAACATTAAGCACTAGGCTTTCTAGTTTATAATTAGATTTTTGAAATTTTATCAAATTTTCCCTAAGTTACCTTCCCTTGGGACTGAGCCCGTCATTTGAGGATGACATCTTCCAAGTTTCGATGAAATTGGTCCAGTAATATTGGACAAGAACTCGCAAATGTGAAAAAAGTATCTTATTTGCTATATATAGAGCGTTGATATTTGACCCCAAATTGTGTAACCGTTTTTTACCCTAGGGTCACGCCGTGAAAAAAAAATTGATTCTCCACTACTTAATGTTACTACAAACCAAAGCATTAAGCTCTTAGCCATCCAGTTCATTAGGAGAACATTTTTGATATGTTGTCAAATTTCACCCATTATGGCCCCTATAGTAGCGACCCATGGGAGCCCAGCCACTTCATTTGAAGAAATCTGAACCCCCTCTCTTAGTGATGAATCCTTTCAAGTTTGGATAAAATCGGTCCGATAATTTTGGACAAGAAGTCAAAATGTAAAAAGTGAACATACTTGCTTTAAAGTTGAACTTTGACCCCAACATGTGTTTGACCCAAGGTTCGTGCCTGGAACAAACTTGGTTCTCCATTCTTCAAAGTTACTACATACCAAAACATCTTCTATAAGCTTCGTGTTTATTAGAAGAAGATTTTGAAAATGTTGTCAAATGTTCCCCCTTTTTGACCCCAAAGTTGCGCCCCTAGGGGCTCAGCCCCTTCATTTCAGAAATTCTGAACCCCCTTTTCATAGAGATACTTCAGACCAACTTTGGATGACATTGGTCCTGTTATTTTGGACACATTTGCTATAGTGTTGAACTTTGACCCCAAAACGCGTAACCTTATTTTGACCCCAGGGTCACGCCTTGAACAAACTTAATTCTCCATGCCCTAGATTTATTACATACCAAAAAATTAAGCTCTAGGCCTTCTAGTCTATAAGAAGAAATTTTTTGAAGTTTTCTCACCTCTTTTTTGCACCCTTGTGGCGCCCCTGGGGACCCAGCCTCTTCCTTTAAACACATCTGAAATCCTTTCCCATAGGGGTACTTCCTACCAAGATTGAATAATAATGGTCCAGTGGTGTAGAACAAGACGAAAATGTTCAAAGTTAACGACGACGGACGACGGTCGGGATTTGTATGAGAAACTCCACCTTTGACCTTCGGTCCAGATGGTCTAAAAAGGTTTATATATATATATATATTTATAAATATATAAATTAACATCACGGGGAATCCAACAAGGTGCATGTATAGTAAAGTGTTTGTACATCTTACAGCAGTGAATGAATAAATGAAATTACTGTAGGGGCATTTAATTAGTGTCATATTATGAAAAAATGTTACTTCTAACGAACAAAAAAAGAATGTTAAATAATTAAGTAATTTACATATGTTTTTTTTGAATTGTGACAAAACTACCAAATAGATTTACGAGAAAAACACATTTTAAAATGACAATATGCCTTATGCCCATCTGATTAAAACCAGATCTACGTTGCTCCCGTTGTTTGGAAATCACATCGCAGGGTAGACCTGAGAAACACCAATTGTTAAGGTCGTTGCCGTGATCTAAACGTTTTAAATGTTTATGAGATGTTCGGTCCAATCAAAACCCGCCTTTTATGCAATCGTTGGGATTGAGCGTCAAAATGGCTACCTTGCTTACCCACGAAGCGATGATCAACGCATTGCGCAATTCTTTTTGAATAAGACGAAAACCAAAACTGTACATACATGTTACCTCTACAGTACACTCTGTGGGATGTGTTGGACCATTTGTCACCGTTTTTAAGCCAGTTTAACCATCTAAACAAAACTTCTAGTTTTGAAGCGAAGCCATAGTGTACAGTGGTTGTCAAGTAATCGCGGAACACATCCGAAACGACGTACAATGTACACGTCAAAAGAAGACGTCATAATGACAATAACGTTATATATATATATTGGCGCCAACATTCTCAAAACACACCGACGGTTCTGTAGACGCTTCGCTGATTGGCTGCTTTGAAAGGTCACGCCAACGACAACAATTGGTGTTCCTCAGACCTACCTAGCGACATCCCGGGAGCAAATTAGATCTGGTTTTAGTAAGATTGGCTATGTGCGTACATTAATGACCTATCTGACGGCATCACATCAAAAGTTCGCCTCTTTGCAGTTTATTGCATTATATGAAGTTACAACAGGCACAGAATATCTACAGGAAGACATACACCGTCTAAAAGAATCACCTGTTGAAAATGCCTTACAACATTGAAAAATGTCACGTTCTGAAGGTAACCAAGATTAAACGAAAGCATAACCAAAACTACCAAATACACGGACAAAAAGTTAAAGTGTCCTCAGCCAAAATCCTTGGGGCTAAAATATCTTCAAACTTATCATGGTCCACATTCATGGTATCATATCTAACGCTAATAAATCCTAAGGATTTCTTCAACAGAACCCACGTAGTGATCATAGCAAGACCAAAGACGGCATACAAGACATTAGTAAGACTTAAACAAGAATATTGTAGTACAATCTTAGACCCGTATACCAACAAAGATAAAAACAAGATAGAGAGGGTGCAACGTCAGGCTGCAATATATGTCAGCAGAACACACGGGACAGTAAAAACAATACTCAAGAGCTAATTTGGAAAACACCCTGAGGATCATAGGGTTCTAGCAAGGATAACATTATTTTATAAGGTTGTCAACCGAGACTTATCACACGCCACCAAAAAGAAGAACTTATAAGCAACACAGTCTTTTGAAGACCACACACAAATACAAACATTAACATAAATTCATTTATACACAGAACTATATCAGATTTAAATACTATTCCAATTTACATTATCCAGACAGCCACCATCCCCGAACATCTTCAATGGCACAGTTTTTGTTTTGATAACATACATTTTTAATCAGCAGTGTACATGGACACAAGCTAAATTGTATATACTCCCTTACATCCACATATTCATACCACATTCACTATACCACGCGTGCCTGTTTGCAATATTCCAATTAGGAATGCGTAATAATATTAGAAATAGAACAACTAATGTGTTCGCAGAGGTCAAAGAGCAACAACAAAAACAAATTAAACTGCAAGGTTTGAAACAAGAATAGAAATTGTGAAAACAAACAACTAGAAGGACGGATATCAGGACCCCGTCTTCTCTACATATTAAGGTTTGATCTGGAGCCTTTGTTGACTTCCAGTAGTATTGGTTAAAGGGATGCAATGGCAAAATATATACCATATTGCAAATCGGCCAGATACTAGGCATGTAGTGCATCGCACTAAAAGAGGTTCAAAGTTTGTTTAGGAATTGTGTCAGCCGTTAAAAGTTCTTTTCTCATTTTAGTGTACTTCTCATTTGCATTAATTTCAAACAAGCATAGTTGAGGAAGAAGATTTAGATTTGGTAAACTTAGTAAAGTTGGCTCGTCTAAGGTACATACATTTGAAAGATTTGACATTATGTAAGCTAAGTTATTTAGCCCCTAAAGGTTTATCAAGCATATATTTGAACACTCTGAGCTTTGGCTATATGTGTGCTACAGGTAAACTAGTTCTAATTTTCTTTTTAATGTATGTCTTTACTTAAGACTTCTTGTCTTATGTAGGAAATTGGAAGGTCAAGGTCGCATTGACCGGTTAACCACACCACCTAGTTCCATGCTTGGTGACCGTCCGACGTCGGTCCATATGGATAACTAAGTCAGCCCGTCTTCAATGGACGTTAATTCAAGAGAAAAGATATTTATGATTTTAGACAAGACCTTGATAAATCGAAGCTACGAATGATGGGGCTTTGGTCTTATCATTTAAAATTGTCCGATTATGACATTGTAATGTTGCATTAAACAAATAATTTTCATTTGTTATATAGGTTGAAATTTTATACAACACGTTGATCGCATTCCCCACTTTAGTGATTAAGATTACAGAACCATGAAGCCTATAAAACATTCTTTGTGCGATATGTGGCCGCGTTACATTCTTATCAGTAGCTTTAAGCCATCAATATAGGAATGACTAGGGTTAAACAATATTGTTTGGTTGTTTTAAGTTTGTTAGAAACGCTATTGTTTGGTGGACTTATTTTCGGATGGGCTTCAATAGTTTTTGTACTAGGTCATAAAGATGTGTTTTTAGATGTGTGTTCTCCAGGAAGTAGCGTCGTTGCACCAACTAATGTGAGCGAGAGTCTGATTAGTAACAGCTCAAATGATCAGTGTTTTGAGAGAGATAAACGCTTTGCATTAATTTTTTCAATTGCTGCCTCTTCAATAACAATAGTGTCGTTGGTCACTGGGAATCTTTACTACAAAATTGGATACCGTGGTGGCAGAATAGGATTTATGTAAGTCTCTGTCTCTCTGTATTTTTTATATGTTATTGTGAATTTTGATGTAAACTTGCTATACAGTCAATGGACATACTTATGCATGTGTTATGCTGCATTAAACTTGCTGTTAAGAGTAATATTAATTTGTTTGGTGTTTACAAACTGTACATTGTATAGCAGTATTTATTTCTAGACATTATTTAGCGGGGGTATTCATGTCGTTCATGTAGTAAATGCTCTCTCTGATTTATCAGTTCATCAATATTGGAGTTTTATTAAAACCTAACAATCGATTGTTTCCAAACTTAATTATTTTGGTTAAGAAACCAACTAAAAACTTTTTACTTATTTTCAGCATACTCCGTTATTCTATTCAGATGTTGCTATATATATATCTAATGCTAAATCAACACTGATAGTTATACAGCCATTTTCAGATATATTGGACAGTTTTTCTCTCAAGAAAACATTATTCCATGTCAAGTAATAAGTGTTCGTCAATGAAATATGGGTTAAAATATTTACCTCTCAGTAGATTGTTTTTCTCAAAACTTTCAAGATTCCATTGCCGTGAATGAAAAAAAAACAAGCTGGGAAATTGGTATATAATTTCCAAGGATAAGGCCTTTAGATTCTCGTGAAAGTAAAGACGCACAATTTAAAATTCTGAAAAAAGATATCTTCCTATTATCAAACTTATTCAAAGGCAGACAGCCATCAAAGAAATTATTCGTTTTTATTTTGTTTTTTAAAAGAAGTTCGTGATGTTTCCTCTTTAGTTAGTAATTGTGTATTTTCCCTTTTATTGTGTACGTCCAACGTTTTCCTTTTATTTGCCCATGTCCATGGACTTACTAGTACGTCTTTTGATTTCGTCTTGGATTTTCGCACCTACGTTTTTTTATAACCCACGATGAGTTGTTTAATATGATTTGATTGGAAAAAATAGTAGGTAACAGTATACATTGTGTGTATAACGAGCTAGGGTAATATTGCCTATCTATCCATTTCAAGTATGAGACAAAGACACTTTGATATCAAAAGGCAAAGAAATAATATTTAAACAAAAAACTTGTGTGAATCTACACAAAGAACCCAAAGATTAAATGCGTACGAGCATATTGATATCGTCAGGGTGAGCGTAAAACGTAACCTTCTCAGCTGTAAGTGGACACATCCGGGGAAGCTTAGAAACATAGTATTGTTAGTGCTAGAGATAACGATAACGTATCGACAATATATATAGGTCAACTGTCAAAATGGTCACAGGATGGTAATGTTTTGACCAGTAGAGAATCCCGTGCTAAAACCTAAATATAGAATAAATATAGATATCTGGATCGACAATTATATAATGGAGCCAAGTCAAACAGAACTTCAAACGTTGTAAATGTTAAGGATGGGATCATATGATTTCAACATATAAACAAGATCGGTTATGCGACTTATGTGAAGAGTTAGGACACGAAAGAGTCAGGGCATGGAAAAGCAAATGAAGTAAAATGCTGCTGGTGAATATATAATCATCCTAAAAGTATGTTACACTTCAGATACACATGACGCCCTGGTTAACGTTGTGAATGCAAATTTATATCATTATATGGACTCAAACAGGTCTAAAATATATTCCTAGTGGTGGACGTACATTTATATCAGAATATAGTCTTTCATATCTCTAATATAAGCAAAGTCGCGGTTGTGTATGTATATTATTACATGTATCATTATAAAATCACTTATCCCTCTACTATAAGTAGCGTCCTGTCTGTGGATGTAGATTATCAACATTATGTAGTCTCTGATAGTTTTGCTACAAGTAATGTCCTAGTCGTGGATGTAAAAGTATTAGTTATCATTATACGGTCTCTTACAATTCAGAACTTCAGCCGGTTTAACCACACCGCCCGGTTTCATGCTCGGTGACCGTCCTAAGTCGGTCTGCTTAGAAGATGGCTAGTTTTGAGGAATTTGTGACATGAAGTTATTTTAGTGCTTAAGTTTTGTTTGATGCAACTATTGTTGGTTTGTACTGGTCTGATTATTCCATACACCCTAGCTGTTTTCAGATACAAAAGTAGTAAATACGAAAAACAAGACGATATTCCAAAACCGCTAGTCCATGGACACGGGCAAACAATAGGAAAACGTAGGACGCACACAGAAAAAATGACCAAATATACATTTATGACAAATGACATCCTGGTGTAGGATGAAGATTTATATCTTTATATAATATAAGAGTAACTTTACAATAAGTAACATCCTAGTTGTAGATGTAGAATAATTATTATATAGTCTCGAACAGTTCGAATATGAGTCACGTTATGATGGTGGATGTAGTATAAAACAGCTTAACTATTAGTAACAAGCTGTTGGTGTACCTAGATTGACATCGTCTAACAAAAGTTATAAAGTAAAAGAAGAATGCATGTTTATGTCATAGATATGTGATATCTTTGTGTGATTTCATGTTTTTCTTTACACTCATACAGATGATATGGTTAAATCAATCCTGGTCTTCTTTTGTATTTAGATCAAGCGCATTTTGATAAAGAGATGAACTGAGTTTTTAATTTGTATTCATTTTTTTTAACATTTCAATGGTATAAATTTTATCGCAGTGAACTAGTGACTCTTTACTTTATGTATTGACATGTACGAACTGTTCATACTGCACTATTCGGTTACACTTATTTGATACAACCGTATTGTTTTAATAATAATGTTCGATACAACTGTCCAATTGAAATCATCTTAAATATCCCAAATCTTACCACGCACAGCTTTAAGCGTAAAATATGGCTTTACGACGAAGGTAATTTTGATGCTCTTAGGGACAGACTTTCAACAATAGACTGGGACAGCACTCTCGACGATACGGACATAGACTTAGCAGTTGACAAGTTTACAAACATAATTTACAACACAGCCTCTGAACTTATACCCAACAAATATATAACTATACGTTGTAATGATGCCCCTTGGATTCATAACAATATTAGAAAGCTTATTCGTAAACGAAAGCGAGTTCATAAACGAGCAAAACGCACAAATTCAAACGAAACTTGGCAACAATTTAGACAAATACGCAATAAATGCATTTCTGCTATACGCGAGTCTAAGATTAAATTTCATACTAAACTAACTGAACAAATAAA
>JAUMGZ010163057.1:0-15999 GCA_032359645.1 Pododesmus macrochisma
TGGTCTTTTGTCGCTATATCGGTGAAATATTCTGGACGTGACGTTAAACTCTAATATAATAATAATAATAATAATAACAATATCATCGAGCTTGGTTTTAATGATCCTTAGGGAAAGGGACTTAAGATTTGTTGAAATAAAGGGGTCAATTCTCAGGAGGCGCCTCTTTCGGGGTCCAAATGAGGAAACTTTTACAAAACTTCAAAAATCTTATAGACCAGAAGGTTTAATGCTTTGGTATGTAGTAACTAAAGAGCTTTTAGAACCCAGCTCACTCAATGTGTGACCCTTGGAGCAAAAGTATTCAAATGCAAAATATTTACTTAAAGGCCTATTTAATCTAGATGAACGTAAAGGTCCAATGAGCCTTTTGTTTTACATTTCGTATAGTTTTGGATATTTCTTTTCATACGTTAAACACTTTACCCAGTCTATGACCAATAATCTAAATTAGCTCACGCAAAGAGCTTGCCTAATCTAGCTCACACAGATAGTTTATCGAATTCAACTTACACATATACTTCAAATACCGTTTTCGAGTAGTCGGAAACATCGTTGCATGGGTATATCGATCTTTCTGACAATCCCTGTTGCTTTGATTTCCCATTGATGTCTCCGCTTCTCTTGCTGGTTGCTCCTCCGTTGATCTTCTGTCACGATATCGGTTAAATACTCTGCAAGTTTCACATCATGAAATTAAGAAGTAGATATGGATGTTTTCCTTAATTAGGGGTTCACCTTATAGTCTTATAGATATTTTATTTATTGGTGTCCCGTTTTATTTAACACTGTAAATTTCCAGAGCCGTGACAGATGACCACTTGAGAAAATCTAGACGAAAAATCTGGAAGGAGAAGCGACCATATAAACGTGAAAAAGCAGCAGAGTTTTTTACAGACCAAGATACCCATAAAGCCCATGAAGATTAAATTTGTTCGCCTTGAACAAACTTGGTTCTTAGTGCCCTAAAGTAACTACATACCAAAACATTAAGTTTTACGCCCCCGGGGGCCGAGCCCTTGCAGTTGAACACATCTGAATTCCCTTCAACTAGGGATACTTCCTACCGCGATTGGATGAAATTGGTCGTTGGGTATTGAGAAGTCGAAACAAATGATAACAGTTTACGACGACGGACGGACGGGAATTGTGTGAGAAAAGTCCACCTTGGACCTTTTCCTAAAACAGAGGAGGGTTGAGTTTCCGCTTACTCCTTTAAAACTTGACATACGGATTTTTAGCGCGTCAGGGGTTAAACTTCCCTGTACACGGGACCGCAGCTAAGCGTTCCATCAGCATGACATGCTGATATGTTCATGACCTCTACCCTTTTATATGTCTGATATTAACAGGAACACACGCTCCAGCCAGCATATCTGTCAAGGTCACCAATGCACTCCAACCTCTCTATCAAGCTGAAGTGCCAAGTACAATAAAGATGTATACATAGAAATTAAAATGTAAGTTTAAGTGAACTAGAATGGTCCAGGGGTGTAGATACATGAGCTTCAATTAAATAAAATGTTATGATACTGTAAGTACAAAACCGTTATATTTCACATTTACTAGTACACAGATTGCACAGTACAATTTTAGGAAGGATGATTTCTTAATTGGAGTAAATTAGGAACAAGAACCTTGCCAATAGACATTATAGTACAAGCACCTAAGACCTTGTTGCAATTGTGAAACTTACTTTGTTGATCACTTTAAGCATATTAAATTAAAAATCTTTGTCAAATTCCTTGAATTGTGCTTTGTTGGAATAGCTGTAGAAGAAAGTAAGAATGACATATGTACTAGTTTTATGCTTGATAACGGTACAATACCATTGAAGCGTTCGTTGGCTGTCTTTAATTGTACATCTTTGTCAACTATGACTGATCATAAACACTATTTTAGCTCAGCTAAATATCATTGCCAGGGAGAGAAACACGTTTAATCAAGTGATAAGAAAAGTACTAAACATCCATGTAGTGTTGTAAAACATGAGATTTATTCCTGGATTCGTATACTCGATCAATATATCACTGTTAAAATGAAGTCCGTGAAGCTCTGTATTGATGAGAATGCCACGATTGTCTTATCGTTTCAAGATTAATATCATTTACTCGAGTGTATTCGTACGCATTTTTTAGAACTGAAGATAATATTATGCATAGATCATGATGTTATTGCTTTTACTGTTTCGGGGAAACAGATGTTTTCAACTTAAGTTTGGCAGCTTTTTATTATGTCGCAAACTCGAGAGGGTACCCTGTGCTATCTGTGTCGTAGATGCTGGTATGAGATTTCTTGTACAAGGCCAATAACACGAGTATCAATTGAACACGACTATTTATCATAGTTCATCTAACCACTTAAAAGAAGTAGGCATGTCCCTTTTGGTGTTTTATCTACTCTAAGCATGTATTTTGAAAAGCTAGCACTGACAATAGATTAATTTTTTTGCACCAATCTACTAGTATAGTTATGTCAATTTTTCTTTGTCCCTTTTTGATGTGTTTTGAACATTTGTATTTATAATAAGTCTTACTATAAATTTGAAGATTATATTAGAAGGATATGATAGATAGATAAATCAAATACGCAAAGATTTATTCAACAAAGCATGTATTGCTCACTTGTTAACCCTCTGTGTGCTAAACATGGTATATTGATACGGGATTATAAATATGTATATATAGATGTAGAAATCAAGCTTTACCCCGAAAGATACATTTAATGCCTCGAGTGGGAATCGAACCCCCGAACATGACTTCAACAACACCGCCTAGCCAAGAAATTCCAGCGTCCTAACTGACTGAACTACTACACACACCCAACAAGGTGATTCGTAACTCAGAGTCAAGACAATTAGTCAAACACGAGACGTCATAAATAGGATAAGGTTAATACATACAACACAAGTAGGCACATTTTACAACATATATATTTAAACAATACATGACAGGACGTCGGATCATAAGAAACAATGAAGCTTAAAAGTTTATCAAATGGTAGAAAAAATTAATTTTTTAACGACTAACCTATATTATAGTATACAAAAATGCAACCTGAATCATGCCTCCGATAAATATGATATTTATAAGAGGAAGGAGCCAAATCTCAGTGTGAATGACCCCGTCGCGAACCCCAGATCTTGCTCGAAGCTGCTGTCGTGAATGGACACAAGAGAAGAATTAGTTTTTAATAGACAAGACTTCATTAAATCAAAGTTACAGATCCACTGGGACAACGGTGACAAAAACTCACAATGGTTATGATGGACAACAACCATACCCAATAATAATACAAAAATATTAAATACCCCGCAATTGTGAATGAGGCACTCCAAAAAGATAAACAATTTAAACAAAAAATACGAACGTGCAAACTGAAACGGGCCACCAATAAGTATAATTATCTAAAATACACCGATATAAAAAAAAACTAAGACGACATTGATGTGAGGTCATGACAATTACCAAATAAAAGGGAAAAGTACAGAAAAAAATTATAAGATTTTCAATACAATTAAAGAGAAAACACCATGAAACAAGTTAATAAAATGACGTTATTATTAGCATTTTATCCTCTTAATGCATTTCTTACCAGGTAAAATCAACATGTATCAGATGATGCATCTTTATCGTATACAAACATTAATAATTGAACACAAATGAAACTTTTTGTATTGTTGGAGTCCTATTAACATTTATTCATGTGGCGCCAATTTTAACTAGATTGGGCCCCTTGGGTAAACCAGTTTTTGAGTCAATATAACTGAGGGTTGGACAGGGGGACCTGGGAATTAGGGGGAGGGAAGCGGGAACTAAAAGTTCTTAAGTCGTCAAAATCAGCAGTAGTTAACCATTTACTGATCTAAACTGTTTTTGAGTTAGATCAATTCGTTAAATAATGATCAATATTGATGTTAAAACTACTTGTTATCAATATTTTATCATCGTCCATTTCCAAATTGACGAAAACTTGTAGTATGAAATTGTTTGAAAAAATTGTTTGTTTGTTTGTTTGTTTAATTAGGGCTTAACGTCACGTCCAGAATCTTTCACCGATATTGTGACAAAAGACCAAAGGAGAAAAACCAAAAGATAGGACAGGAAGAGAAGCGGCGACAAGAACGGGACACGAAAGTAATAGAGATAGTTCAGAAAGAAGGATGAGTCCACGCAACGGCGTTTCCGCCTACTCTTCTATCGAACGTTATATAGGGATCTTTGAAAAAGACGAAGGCTCAATTTTTAAAAAGTTTGGAAGGAAGATGTTTCAACAGATTGTATTTTGAAGAATTGGCAAGTGAATCTTACAAACGAGTATATGTAGACCGTTATCTTCTTGATGAATATGCAATTAACAGATTTAAAACTAGTCATAATCCATAACAAGTGGCACTTTCTGAGGTGAGGGAGGAGTTAGAAAAAGAGGTTAACATGGTCAGCATAGACCAAGAGACAAATTACGGCGCTGAGGAGGTTCCAAGACTTTTACTACTTTTAGGTGTGTAACAATAAAAGATTATAGATCAGTAGATATTTTTGCAAAAAGTTAGAGGGAATAATATTATGAGGGGAGGGAAATGGGAGAAGGAACTCGGAGTTAGGGGAGGGAAGTGGGACTTTTCTACCTCCCTGCCCACCCCCTCATAACTGTATTGCATCGTCGTGTTTATTTTGACCTTCCACCTATAATTTGTTATACTTAACTCTCTTTCTATGTGTTTATCTCCCTTTACATATTGTATATACTTCTATATAATACACCCTTTGGTTAACTTTTTTAAATCAATACAACTGTATAGCTTCCCTGTGACTAATTATACATATCCATGAAATGTCTTATACTATGTATTCCTTCCCTGGCAGTTATCTCCCTTTATAAACTTGATGCACTAAACTAAATTATAACGTATTAACTCCAGATGGATACCATGTGGGTGCATAACTGTCCTTACACATAGGCTACGACTGTTAATAAACACGTTTTCTTCTGAGTATCCATAAAATGTACGATGAAAGTAAAATACAAAAATGCAATCCGAAACATGCCTCCGATTAATGTGATATTTGTAGAAGTAGTAAATAATTCGTATATTTATGTTATGTAATAAACATATTTGTTTTTCTATCAATAATCTCAATTGATAGTAATGTGATATTGACTTTACTGTGATGGCCTCCTTTATAAACATCTTTGGTTCATATTTGATGATATTTGTGTCCCAGTCGCTATTCAATTTTTCATCGACCAATCAAATGTGCTTCCGGGTATATTCTGATAGTTGAAAGCAAAGTCATCCAAGGCAAAGACATCTTCACCCATTAAGCTTCCCTGTACTAGACACCTTATCGCGGTAGGTAGGTTTGCGCGTCTCGATGACCTGGAGAGCTGTGCTGGCGGGAACTGGTAGGGTCACCCAAGTCAAGACAGGTTGAAGGGTAGAGGCCAGACAAAGATCTGCACGTCCTTCGGAGGGGACGCTTAGCTGGCAGTCCCGTATATAGGGATTTTTAACGCCCTGACTCGATAAAGATCCCCATGTAAAGTTCGATAGAAGAATAGGCGGAAACACCGTTGCATGGGCTCATCTTCTTTCTGAACTATCTCTATTCCTTTCGTTTCCCGTTCCTGTCGCTGCTTCTCTTCCTGTCATAGCTTTTGATTTTTCTCTTTTGATCTTTTGTTACAATATCGGTGTAGTATTCTGGACGTGACATTAAGCCCTAATTAAACAAATCAAAGCAAATACATCTTCATCCATTAAGCGCTATGCTTTACATGCTGAATATATCCTAAAGAAAATTGGATTTGTCGATGAAATGATGAATGTTTACGAGGAAGATTCTGTCTCTGCTGACGAGAACTGGGTTACTCGAAACAGCTGTTCAGAAGTAAACGTTAACTATCACAGTATCGGTTAAATACTCTGAAGGTGACATTACGCACACATTGAAAAAATAAACAAGTTCCGATTAGGACTCCTTATAACTAGATTGTTGGCAAGTACATATTATAGTGTTGTTGGTGTGTGTTTTTGTTGTTAACATTTTTTAGATCACTTACCACTTTATTTACCTAGCATTTAATTTCTTGTCTATTCAACATCAATCTGATTAACATCAGCAGTTTGTTCGGCTCCGCTGTACGATCGTCTGAAGTAGTCCCGTAGGTGCGCTCGTCCCGATTTTCCTTTGAATTAACCAATCAAAATTCAAATGCCCGAGATGTATCGAGCGGTAAGTTAAAATGGCTCCGCCCATTTAGATAACCCACGGTTTGCGCGTCTCGATGAACTGGAGAGCTACGCTGGCGGGAACGTGTGTTCCTGTTAGGGTCAATCAAGTCAGAAATGTTGAAAGGTAGATACCAGACAAAAACCGGCACGTCCCGTGTACAGGGATTTTTAACCCCCTTAGCACGATAAGGATCCCCATGTCAATTCCGATAGAAAAGTAGGCAGAAACGCCGTTGCATTGGCTCAATCTTCGTTCTGAGCTATCCCTTTTACTTTCATTTCTCGTTCCTGTCGCCGCTTCTCTTCCTGTCCTATCTTTTGGTTTCTCTCCTTTTGTCTTTTGTCACAATATCGGCGAAATACTCTGGAAGTGACGTTAAGCCCTAATTAAATAAATAAATTAATTAGATTGATTCAATATTAATTTGATCTAGAGCGTCCGTTGCTGTCGGTTGATTCGTAGCTAGGCCTAAAATCTTTAACAAGGTCGACTCACACTAGAAAATTATTTCGTGTCTCTCATAGATATTATATATTATTGACCCGTTTCAGTTTGCAATTTTATACTGTTCTCTTCAAACAGAACGAATTGGTTACAAATTAAGTCAAATATAGCATGTAATTAACACGGTCAAATTCCAGAGCCTATAAACTGTAGGCGTGAATCGCACTCTTAAATAGAAGGACCTTCTGTCTCTCTTCAGCGTCATTCCATACACAAACAGAGCAAAGAGAGCAGCTACTTAGTCTTTTCTCAGAATACATAATGGCATGTATGTGTATTTACGGAAACACAAATACACTCAACTATACATACCGTAATGTACGTTCAGTAAATATTTATGAAATATGTAAACTCGTTCAGATTCGAAACAATAACCACCTGCTTTATCCGTGTTGTTAATTAATCAGCATCTTAATTCCTTAGGTCAACAATATTCAATAATACATTAATTTTTTCATAGAAAGCTCCAACAAAAAATAAGAATTAGGTCAACAGAACAACGAATTTTGACAAACAATAGCTGCATCAAAAAGTCGGAAAGAAGTAGCAAACTAAGACGGACATTTCAAAATGATTTCAAACCAACTAAATGACGAGAAGACCTCGCCCATGACCCCAAGTCAAGCTTCGAATCCACCGTCATCAGAAGATTGAATTCAAAAAGACAATATCCTGATAAATCAAAGATACGGAGCAAAAGGGGAGGGCTAAACAAATCCCGTTGTCATTGAAGGACAAACATGGGTTGTGATCAGGTGACAGCTTATAAAATTAATGAAGTCGAGAGAATTTTGGCTTAAGTATGTAATACTCTTTTCGTTTTTGCTGTAAATTTTTCGCAATAACTAAATCTTTGTTGTTCATATTATAATGTGGATATGTTTTTCAATATCACACGGGATGATGGTGCTTTAAATGGAAAATTTGGTTTGGAACAATTTAAGTCACGATTATGGTAAAAGGGTTTTATGTTATATATCACATCTTAGCAAGTATGGTATGGTTATGTACAATTATTATAAAACAGACTCTAAGAATTAAAAAGATTAATTACATCAGAACGAGAGAATTAATTATTGCTTGACGCAGTCTGAAGCGATTCGTATACGATTCCATCGGTTAACCTATCAAATAGTTAAACGTGTAGTCACAAGTATTTAACAATCCTTATTTTATAGAGAAGTTGTTAACAACGCCCTAAAATGAAAACAAACTGGGACGTACCTACTATTTTAAGAAAATGTAAAAAGAATTCCTTAAACGTAGGAATGATCCTCTTGTAGCAAGGCGCACGGTGTGCCTAGTATTATGTCCACCTTCTGTCTCTTTTTGGCATAGATTGTCATTGCACACCCTCTAGCAATATTCACTGGGACTACCTGAAGGGCTTTTTATATTTCGAAAATACTGGATCCTGGTATTCGTCTTCTGATTGTTAATTAGATTTTGCATTGTGTATTTCCGAACTCGCGTGCCTCAGCTAGATTTTCATTACAATTTACTGAATCCATTTCCCCCCGATGAACCAACCAAATTCCAGGATTGAGTTCCGACACCTTATCGCGGTAAGGGTGAGGTACTTCTACGACATGGGCAACTTTTCTAGGTGAGCTTTATTCACCAAAGTCAGACAGATCGAATCGCAGAGGCCAGAAAAAAGATCAGTACGTCCTTCGGAGGGGCCGCTTAACTTTGTGCTATTATCACTAGATTATTTTATACAATATGTCTGATCTTATTGTCTATGTTGACAAGATTCATTTACGACCAAATATAACCGAAAAACTCCTTTTATAAATTATGATTATTGCATTTGTTTATTCGTATCCACTACTTTGTTTCTCTTCTATCTCTATTGTCTTCCTGTTCCGTTTCTGTCACCGCTTGTCTTCATGTTCTGTCCTGACGTTTGGTCTATTGTCATTTTACCGATGAAATACTTTGTAAGGGACGCCAAGCCCTAATACAATATTAGTTCTTATTATCAGTGTCTTTACTGGTATTATTGGTATATGATTTTGGACAATGAAGGATTGTTGAGTTGATGTTAAACCATTATAAAACATTCAAATCTTTTGATTTTGGAATGCATCGAAACATTTTTTCCGGGAATGCTTATGGGGATGGAGGGGATAAGCCACCAATGACGGCTAGTTTTTTTTGTCAATATGCATATTCTTTAAGTTTTAGATAAATCGTTCGTACTTCTCCTCACTATAGTAACAAGTCTGAAAAATAGATGGATTTTTCTAAAACATCAATATGGAGGTTGCAACAGGAAATATTGCTTGGAGAGATATAGGACATTAAACTAACATTACTGTCAGATGATAAGGGAAATAAACTTTAACAAATTCACGACCAATTGTCTTTAAAGTAATCAGTATCAACGGCAATGACAGCACCGTTATCAAAGATAGTGATATCGACAGATAGGATTAGTTACATGCAGAAGTTTCACGCGCAGAAATCTTTATGATGTTTGGAACTATTGATAAAATACACCTTGTATCATTACTATTTCAAAAATGGTATTCATTAGGGACTTCCCAGCTTCGAAGTATGAATGTGATAAACAAAGAAATGACAACATTCAAATGACAACATGAGCTGCATTCTTTGTGTAGTGCGATCCCTTCACTTATAAGATCTACTGCTGTAACACATAATGCTAGTTAAGTAAGAAATCATTATGATGGCTTTCTTAAAAACTAAATTTTATTTTAAAAGGAAAACACACATTGATATATTAATAGTAATGACTTACTTAATTACCCTCTAACCAACAACGGATCCGGATAAACAGCGTCAATTTCGTCATTAAACTGCGTGTTAAATCAATTAGCATCATCTGTAAGAATAAAAAGGATACAGAACATTTCTATTTCATTAAATAAATGATACTTTTTTCGCGCTGTCTACACATTTTAAAACGGTAGCCCGTTTATGATTCTTTGTTTAGTAATGTTACTTTAGTCTAGTCACTTGTCTGTGTAATTATAGCTGTGTATAAAGTTTGATTATAGATTCTGATAGAATCTCGAGATTTTAGCGAAGACATTTCTACACAAATTACGCTGAGATTGATAATAGATCTTCTGAGCCTAAATACAAACATGTTCCTCTTATTTTCCCTGAATTCCATCAAACAGTGGTTATATATAAATCTAGTGAACTTTTTGTCGACGTCACATTAATCGTAAATGATGCAGGGCTCTTAAATTTGCTCTGAATTTTGTTTTACGCTTCCGCTATAAAACTTGTTGACATTGTGATTGTATGATTAGAGTTGTTTGAATTGTATCTGAATAGTTCAAATTACTTTTGTTTAACTATACTCGTTTTCTGTCAGTCTGTCAAGCTCTACAAATGTCGATTCAAAATAAATGCATGCAATACTGAGTTCATACGTACTTTAAAATGTTGCAAATTTTCTGCTTGGTGAAATATGTTTCGGGTTTTCCACTGCGTGTCTAAGTTTTAATTCAGCGAAGAACAGTACACAAAAAACGTTTGTCTATCGTACGTTTATAAAAAAAACCAGTATGAATAGAATCAACAGAACGGGAGACATCGACAAACAAACAATAACTGCGTCAAACAATGAAGCACCGGAATGTATGGCGGCGTAAACAACGACCTTCATTAATGGGAACAGTCATTAACAGGAAGCGGAAGTCAAATTCAGAATCCCTCTTGACTGTACTTCACTTTATTACTGCGCATAATGAACCCGAATTATGCAAATTTCTGTCACGCGCACTTATATTTAATGTGTGCTCCCTAGTCAACTGCACAGCTGTAACTTTTGTGTAGGAGTTTCCGTAGATTGGTCTCCAACCCTGAGCTTTGGAACCAATGACGTGAATATGTTTTGTGATACACTATTTGGTTTCATTTATCTCTTATGACTTAGAAATAATATATTTAGAAGAGTTTTTGCGACATAATATAAATAAGATTTATTGCGTATTTGAAAAAAATGTTTAATTTTGAAGTGAGTAATCTTAATGATGTTGAGTATAGTGTAATGTCCGTGACATGTTGTTCGTTTGACAAATTTTAAAAAAGTTTGTTGGAAAACTTTAACAAATACCATTCTACAGTAATAAACATTTCTGTTATCACAATTATCTGTTTATTTCCTTGCATCCTGATGGCTGACCCTCCTTTACTTTGAGTAGCTCCACGCTTCTTTAATTCTAACGTCTCAACATTTTTGCTGTCGTTGTGTTTAAGTAGCTTTATAGACTTGAAAGCTATGCTGGTGGGAGCTCGAGTTTGCTGACGAGACGCTATTCTTTTTCTGTAGTTGGTATCATGGTAGGGATGCCCGAGTGCTTCGATTACCAGGAAATGTATGCTGACTGGAACTTAACGACCTTTTAACCCCCTGACCCGAAAAAGATATACATGTTAAGACCGAGAAGAATATGCGGTAATCCTGTTGCATGGACTCGTCCCTCTTTCTGTACCATCCATTTACTGTCATAACTTCTCTTATTCTTTCGTTGGATGTTCTTCTTTGATCATTTGTTTGTCGTGATATTGGTTAAATATTAAGTAATGATATGCCCTAATTAAACAAGTAAACAAGCAAGTTTCAGTATCTTGAGTTCGGTGAACGCAATACGTAGCATTTTTCCAATATGAACGTTTTGGTCCGAAAAACATCCGAAGTGTTTATTCATTAAAGCGACCAGTTCAAAGGTTGGCACCGGAACTAAAGTGTGTTCTTGGGAATCTTCCTGTGCTGTTCGGGTTTGCGTTCATTCATATCGAGACAATGAAAGAAGGAAGCTACTAGATTAAAATATCTTCAGCATTTTTCAATTGCTCTACAACTCAGAATGCTTTCGTGATAGCTGCACTTTGATTTGCCAGCATTTAGATGGGTAGTAATCAGTCCGAGATCACTGGGTCATTACGTTGATAGGAGTACTTCCGATTGTCAAAGTGTAGTATGTTGTAAACAAAGTCACGTAACAGCTGACTTCAATTAGATGATTGAGATTCTTTGCACATTATTTTGCTGATTTCTTTTTCTGGTGCGTTGTGTTCCATTCACTCAACACAAGAATAGAATCTTTGACAATGTACTTTATTATTTATATATTTATCAACCTATTACACAGATGCGTTTGATACCATGGATGGTCTTATCAAAGAGGCAGTGTTCCGTGCACTAATAGCTTATTCGTCTAAACATTAGTCAAAACGACAATAGAATTAGAGAAAGCGGGATACACTTAAGTTCCATTTCTTTATCTTCTTATGCATCTATATCTCAGGTCCGTGTGTGCACGTGCACTTTAAGAACCCCTCACTCTATTATTGCATGTTATCATGTTGAATAACTATCATTGATGACAATTCAGCGAATTAAGTGATAGTGAATTTATTTTTCTTTTCTTGTTTAACTTTTGAATTTAGAGATAACCATATTATTTTAAGAAAACGAGTTACCTTATCTTTTTATTTTACGTCATGGTTGAAATGGAGATACAGTTTTGATGACTTGAAATTGAATGAGTGTGTTTTGTTTGGCTAACATCCGTCTGTTAAATTGTTTTACTTGTGTCTTTCAAGATGTATATCACGCTAAGGGAAAATGTTAAGGTTTGGTTATCAAAATGTACTGGAAATCAAGATTAAATATTTTACGAAACTAACGTTATCAACAATACTCCGTGAAGTGCAACTTTCAAATTGTTAAGGGAATCGAGGTAGAGATTTGGTCACACAAAAACTCACGATTAAACGTCAACGTGTGCAATATTCTTTTAACATAAATATTTTATTTGTTACCGTGGATCAATCTTACAACATTAGTGACAGTCGATGAAAGACAACCTTATCGTTAAGCATCGATAGGCAATTCAAGAATAAAGCTCAATTGTTTTTATTGGCATCAAACTAAATTCTGAAATTGAGGAATGCCGTATGTTTCTCAATTGCCGTTGTGTAGAAGTCATCCGGGTATCATCATTTATATACTATGACTATCATGAAGGCCCTTGTAATGTGTAGAAATATTTATATGTAACAGATATTTGACATTTTGATGTTATCAATTTGTATGGGTAAATGTATGGGTAATCACTTATTATTTGCAATCAATACGTGTAATATTGGCAATTAGATCCAATATGATTGATAATAACAAATTGTTGCTCTCAGGGAACAAAATTATGGCGCGTTTAAGAAAGTTTCTACCTTTTTGTATCATATGGAAACAATTCAAGAAGTGATAAGAAAGAATGCCTTAAAACTAAAATATTGAGTGCCATATTGATTTTGCATAATTTAAGATTCTGTTGACAAAAACACATTGTTTAAAAATTGAACTCATTAAAAGGTAATAACAATACCTGGGAAACAACTACAACAATTACATTACTAGTGATTTTCCTGTAGGTATACACTTCAGTCTACTTGAGCAACGTATAATTAAACTTTTGCTATACCACTCGCTCCGTCGTCTCTTGTAAACTTTAATAGGTTCCACGTCTTGAAACAAAACAAAAAATAGTGGAATATACAGAACAAAGGGAAATGACAAACCAAATACTTCCACATCAAACAATTCAGTACGAAAATAAAAGGACGGTTTTTGTCCTTTATTAACACGGGGATCCAGCCTTTTGGCTTTATTGCTTTGATTTTTCTAGGTTTTGTCTACTCTAAACTGTAACTCTCCTTCGATTCGTAGTTTGGCTTTGAGTCATGAGCGGAGACTCCCACTTGTTTTGTTGGTTTGACGATATGTTCAATCCGTACCAGTTGGCACGTTAGTTTTGAAGGTGACTTTTTGACAACGCTGTTATTTGTTAGTCGATATAATTAATTAATTAATTGATTAGGGCTTAACGTCACGTGGCTTTTGTATGTTGATCCAATTTATTCTCGTTTCACAATGATCCTCTAGAAAAGTTACTGTCGCCAAGCACTTAAATGCGGTGCTAGTAAATCGGTAAATGATGTATCAACCGTCTTATTACTCTAACATACCACAAAGCAATTTTTCCAAAACTTGCTGTATATTTTCCTTCAATATTCCTCTCCGATTGTGTCCAACGTTGACAAATTATTCTAATATTGCCAACACGACCTTTAACCGTTTATCAGATTTTCACGAAATATGGTGTAGTTAGTCCATGCACATCCTTTCAGAATGTGTTCGACTTTGAACAAAATCTGAAATGACCACAAGGGCTTTTGATTGATCGAGACATTTCCGATTTCTTAAGTCGGTCTGCATGGATTGCTAGTCTTGATGATTGTTGTGATGTCGATTAAAGTAATAACATTCCGGTGCTTCATTGTTTGACGCAGTTATTGTTTGTTTGTCAATGTCTCTCGTTCTGTTGATCCTATTCATACAGTTTCTTGGCAAAAACCGTTGGTCAGATTTTTACGAGGCATGATGTACATTTAAATGTGCCTTCCGCGGTCCCAGTTTTAGATTTGTGTTTGACATTAGCTAGACGTCCAATTTGATTCTATTTCCCTATTTTCAGCAAATGGGTGACTTTCTAACGATATTATTGCAAGATAGTGTAAGTGATGTTTAACCAAGTAAAACACAAGCAAACATCTTGAGGAGACGTGATTCAATTCCCTTGCTATAGATATGTTAAGTTACCATTCACCGGAATGACACGGAAGCATCGCGGCGCGTGACACACGATAAACAGGAAACGCATACAATCGCGAGCACCTGGTTTCGCTTCTAGTTTTTAGCTCACCTGAGCCCAAACTTGGTAGGAAGTATCTCTAGTGGAATGGGCTTCAAATTAAGGGGCTCGGCCACCCAAGGGGGCGAAAAGGAGAACATTTAAACAACTTCAACAATCTTTTTCTAATAAACTAGAAGGCCTAGAGCCTAATGCTTTGGTATATAGTAACTTAAGGGCATGGAGAACCAAGTTTGTTCAAGGCGTGACTAAGGGGTCAAAAAAAGGTTTCGCTTTTTTGGTTGAAAATTCAATACTATAGTTAATATGTTAACTATTTACATTATTGACTGTCGACGTGTTTGTTCAAAGTATGACCCTGTGGTCAAAAATATTCAAATGCCAAATATTTACCGTAATGGATGTTAAGGCCCAAGGGGCCTCTTGTTATACATATTGCAATTGGTGATAATATCAAATAGAGTCATAGTAACAGATGTTTCGTCACATAAATCTTGTCAAGTTATCAAATCTCAAAAACGGGGGGGAGGGGGGGGGAGAAGGGTAAAAATCACATTGATAACGGGAGGCCATATTACTGCTGACTATCCAATTTAATCCAGATGTATTTATTGTGACATCGCTAACTGTTTGGTTGGTTATTCACTATATATAACTGCTTGTTGATAGAGTTTAGAGTTACGTGTGGCATAAGTTGACATTTATTTATCCAAGTCAAAAGTAAGACTGTATCGCTGAGTACGAAATTCGAAAAATGTTCACAAAGAATACAATAAAAATACAAAACTGTATACATATTGATGTTAATAGGCTTTCTTTACCATACATACGATATCATGTGATGTTGTGTTAATAAATTGTCTAGAAGAATATCCTTGTTATTCATCGTATCCAAGTGTCAGCTGTTTTATTCTGATCAACAGTAGTTTCTTCCACAGGTGTCCTGGCATATCACTGCGATTTGTACGTTTGGTATATAAACAGTAAGACCACCAGGCACAAGTTGAAAAGTGCATCTAAAACAATGAATTTAGAATTCAGTGTACAGTGTAGGAACAGAAAAACCTCCATATATGTCAAATTCGTGATCAAACTTATGTATGCGCATTTCTATCATATCACTTCCAGAATTTACCCTATCAGGAACCTCTTGTAAAGTGCATTTCAAAAAGGAATTCACAATATACAGCACAGAAATAGACAAAAACCATCATGTATGTCAAATTCATGATTAAACTTCTGTATGCACACTTTTATCATTTCACTTCAAGAAACAATATTATGCGGTACAATGTTCATTTTTAAGTTGATGCATTGTGACAGTTTTCCAAATGTGTTGATGCAAATGCCTTGTATTGTTGCAAGAACTATGGATTCTGAATAAAAGTCTGGTGATGAAGTAGAATATATTAAGATTTCATTGTCAAACTATTCTGAAAAAATAGTAAATCGAAAAACCAAGACAATATTCTAGGCCGTAAGTCCAGGACATTGGCAAACAATAAGAAAACGTTGGACGCACACAGAAAAATGAACCAAATATACATTTATTAACTAAAAAT
>JAUMGZ010163068.1:0-28228 GCA_032359645.1 Pododesmus macrochisma
CTGGTTTCGGGTCTAGAGCGAGGTTTGTCACCGTTTTTATTGGTTTAACGTCATTTTTAAATGCTCGTCTCACTTTGCTGGTTCATTCAAGTAGGGACTTTTTGAAGAAGCTATTGTTTGTTTGTCGATAACCTTTATTCTGTTGATCCTATTTCTTCTTGTTTTATTGTAAGATTCAAGCTCTTACACAGAGTATGTTTTTTTTTGTTCTTCTTAAACTTTTCGAATTTATGTTTGTTTTGTTAGAGACCCAGATACCGAAATTTCACCTCGGACAAAAACACACTAAAACTGCACTGGCGAATAATCTGACATATAATGGAGTATATGTGCCTAAAAGGTTTTGTGTTTTTTATGTTACTGCGTAAATATGCTGTTATTTACTGCAATGATGTTTTTCAGTTTAAACATGCCGTTTTTAATTCGATACATTCCCCACAGAGTCATAACACGCTAACTACAGATAATGGTTTTTAGTTTGACACTGGTATTTTAATGAAAACTGCATAACAATACGTCACGTGGGTTCACAAAGTACTAAACAACAAAATGAAATTAAATAATTTTGTGTGATTTTATAGATTTTGTTTCTATAAATGCCAAATTCCTTATCAGATACACACTGCCACGAAAATTGACTATAACCGTACACTATAGTAGAGTAATATACGTGATATAACATTAAATATAACGTGAATGGACAGGGTGAAAACAACACATTTCTTCCCTCTTGACAATTCTTGACATTAGACTGCCTGTACTCTTTATCTGTCTTAATCGGATAATACCCTGCTTCCTATCGGATCGATTAAAACGTTATTTTTGTCCGTGAGTCCTTTTTTAATATTTCAAGTGATAATGGTTATCTAAGCCATTGACGGGTTGTTGGTTTTAAATAAAATAATTTATTTGTCACCAGGGAAGTCTTGTAGATGATCCGTGTTTATCATTAAATAAATTGCTATAAGCAGTTTTCATTACGTGGTATTTGTCAGTAAATACAATGATATAAGTAGTATATATTACACGGTGTTCGTGTGACCGACCTGTGGGTGTCAGATATTATGTTATTGTAATGATGACAGCATCACGCCAGTCTTTGTTCCACACAGATGCTGTTTCACTCCACTAATAGTACCAATAACCTTTCACGGAGGTTCATGTTTAAATCTCCGGAAAATTACGAAATACGCATGACATTTAAAGCACTCATTCGTGTACATTAGGTAAAAACATTTGTTTGTTATGATATGGTGTCTAGAAATCACATACGGTACTTCTAAAACACCGAACTTTTTATTTTAAAGCACCCAAATGATTTGTTTCGCCTTGGTGTACAAGTTACCTCCCTTTGTGCCTAAAATGTCGATACAGTTCCATCCTTTGTTTAACGACATTACTTAACATTGAGATTTCTAATGATATGGCAGACTCCACATGATGTTTAAAAACACGCCCATTAGCACACCATTGATGGGATTAGAACATGTATTATAATAGTAAGTCTGTTATTGTTGTGAATGCTGAACAGAGTTGAATAATTTGAAGAACTGTTAACTAATTATCTTGGTCATTTCATGACGCAGCATATTAAAGTAACTTTTACAACAATCGTAAGGATAATGACCATTGTCCTGGATTGCCCCACCGCTGAGATATTTTATATGCCCTCTTGACCTGTTGAAGTCCGTTCAATAAGAGGTTATTGATTATATGAAAACGTCACAGTCGTACCAAAGGAACCATGCGAAGACGTTGCATTCTCCAGTTAACACGTACATGTACGGGGTTCAATTGAAAATTATTGAAGACTGGACATATCTGAAATAAACAACAAGACACACTGAAAACGAGCAACCCCTGGTCAGTCAAATTCACATAAACTTGTATTATCTAAGAAGGAAAATTACAAGGCAAACAAAAAGAAAACGGCTACTCGTTTTTGTGAGAGAAAAAGTTATGAAAATGAACAGTCAATCACAAATAAGACCGACAAATCTGATCTCTTTCCCTTCTTTATAGTTAGATATTTGTTTCATTTGCAAGAATACTACGCACATAGTGAAAAAAACTACAAAATCTGAATAGGTGTAACATTATAACATTATATGATTAGTGTTGTTGTTTTAAATTCAAATCCAATTCCTATATCAGTTGTGGTTATTGTTTTAATACATCTTTCTCATATCTCAGTAAAAAAGATAACACAAAGGAGATAAACTGAATGATAATCATTTAATTAAAAGACGCCTTTTAAATTTCATGGAAAAGCGTGCAGTGAAAATGGAAAATCGAAGACTTCTGAATCATTTTTCACGCGTTCTATTAAAACTAAAATGAAAAAGAAGTAGCACTCGACCCAATCACTTTTTTCCCACAGGCATGCTATCTTTTGATCTAGATCTAGATTACAATTGAACCAATCGGTGTTAACTTTCAATCATTTATATATAACAGATTGAATTCTTTTTATGTATACACTACAATCGATTACATGCTACTATTGTTTATTTCCTTTTTAAAACTGGAGATAAAACGAAGTATACTTGCAACATCCCTGTTTAGAATTAAGAAGTTATCACTTCATTAAACCGGTTGAAATAAAACCCGGAAGACTGATTAAATTCCAAAGTGACTGACCTGAGACTTTTGTCAAATTTTTGACGTTTTTAAAATCTGAACACAATTGAATCTTTGTTAAGTTGTGTATTCAAACGACCGAAGTGGTCGTTATAGGTGAATGGGTGATCAGACCAGACCGGGGCGTTATGAATATTCACGAATGTATTATGAATATTCACTAGTTTTGGGTATAAATTGAACAGCAGATGCTTATTTTAACAGGAATATACGCACAAAGCGCTGAAAAGCTACGACACGCTTATACTTTTAATGTCTGTCGCGATTCTAATAAAAATTTGGTGATAAACACTGAAAACTTTAATCAAAGTCTATACAAAAAGGTTACAGAATTATTAAGGCTATTATGTATGATTTCTGAAGCCACATTGAATTCACTGAGCGCTGTTTTGATTGATTAGCGAGCGGCTTTTGAGACGCCCCCTATAACAGGCGGTCCGTTCGACTCAGTCAGTGACGATAACTGGCTTCGCCGAGTTGCGATAATAAGTGTGGCGAGTAAAGCAAGCAGGTTGGCAAAGGTGAGGGGTACACGAACGCCGGAGTCTGGCTGTTTCTTACTGGATTTATTCTACATAAAGTTTGCAGTGTTGGATTCATTCACAGGCGAACGAGTGTATCTAAATCTACTTTTTGTGCGCTTTTAGAACTTTTTTGGATTCGCTGAAAAGTTTTACCAAAAAAATTGTTTTTTAACTCCTCTCACCAGATTGGGAGCTCCTAACGAAATTTGATCCCCCTCTTGCACGGAGGAGATATAAATAGCCACACGGAGTTTTCTTTATTCCACAAATACTAAAAACACCTTAAAATGGAGCCGACATTAGGAAATATAGTGGTACGATCGTTATTGTTGTGTGTACTGAGTGCTTACTTGTGTGAAGCCAGATTGGGCGGGTGTAGGGATGCTGGATACTGTTGCGAAGGTAAAAACAGCACGTGTCTCGCCTTGCCCGGGGGAACCAGCTCCACGGAAAGATGTTATTGTGACGAATATTGTGAAGAAACAGGCGACTGCTGTACGGATTACATGCATTTCTGTAAAAATCAAAGAGGTAAGTTAAAACGTTAAAAAACCCAATCTATATATCTATTTTATATCTTTCACACAGGACGTCGTTTTGTGATTGCAATAAAATGCCCTTTCGTTATGTAGATCTTGGTGAAGATATAATTGAAAAATTGAAGCTTTCAGACGGAATTTTTTTTATATATAAAATCTTTTTAAACGGTAAATACGTTTCTTGGTATAAGAATGCACACTGAAAAGAAACTCCTTTGTAATGTTGGTTACAGTCTGTAAGTAGAACGCTAAATATATAATTTATTCCCGTGTACAATATTTGGAGGTTATATTCTTGAATGTAGAGAAAGAAACACGGGGCACATATGTTATATCTTCATATCTTATGAGGGGATATAACCCCCTCCTGTGTTACCAAGTGAAGCCAGATGTTTCTATGAAATACACACATGTATAAAGATAGCATCAATCTTTCGTTACCATTACTATGTACAACTCATATTCTAAGAAAAACTCATTTTATTTTTTTAAAAAAAATTGTAACTCTGTATTGCTCTGAATAAAGTTCTGTCCTAACTCTGGCATGTTCTAAGTAAAGCCCTGTCTTAACTCTTGTCATGTTCTGAGCTAAGCCCTGTCTTAAGTCTGTCATGTTCTGAGTAAGCCCCTGTTACAACTATTGTCATGTTCTGAGTAAAGCCCTGTCTTAAGTCTGTCATGTTCTGAGTAAAGCCCTGTCTTAAGTCTGTCATGTTCTGAGAACTATGACATGTTCTGAGAACTATGTCATGTTCTGAGTAAAGCCCTGTCTTAACTCTGTCATGTTCTGATTAAAGCCCTGTTTTAACTAGGTCATGTTCTGAGAACTATGTCATGTTCTGAGTAAAGCCCTGTCTTAACACTGTCATGTTCTGAGTAAAGTCCTGTCTTAACTCTTGTCATGTTCTGAGTAAAGCCCAATCACAACTCTTTTATGCTCTAAGTAAAGCCCTGTCTTAACTCTGTCATGTTCTGAGTAAAGCCCTGTCGTCTTAACTCTTGTCATGTTCTGAGTAAAGTCCTGTCTTAACTCTGTCATGTTCTGAGTAAAGTCCTGTCTTAACTCTTGTCATGTTCTGAGTAAAGCCCTGTCTTAACTCTGTCATGTTCTGAGTAAAGCCCAGTCACAACTCTTTTATGTTCTAAGTAAAGCCCAGTCACAACTCTGTCATGTTCTGAGTAAAACCCTGTCTCAACTCTGTGATGTTCTGAGTAAAGCCCAGTCACAACTCTTTTATGTTCTAAGTAAAGCCCTGTCTTATCTCTGTCATGTTCTGAGTAAAACCCTGTCTCAACTCTGTCATGTTCTGAGTAAAGCCCAGTCACAACTCTTTTATGTTCTTAGTAAAGCCCAGTCACAACTCGTTTATGTTCTGAGTAATGCCTGTCTTAACTCTTGTCATGTTCTGAGCTAAGCCCTGTCTTAACTCTGTCATGTTCTAAGTAAAGCCCTGTTACAACTCTTGTCATTTTCTGATTAAAGCCCTGTCTTAACTAGGTCATGTTCTAAGTAAAGCCCTGTTACAACTCTTGTCATGTTCTGAGTAAAGCCCTGTCTAAACACTGTCATGTTCTGAGTAAAGCCCTGGCTTAACTCTGTCATGTTCTGAGTAAAGTCCTGTCTTAACTCTTGTCATGTTCTGAGAAAAGCCCAGTCACAACTCTTGTCATGTTCTGAGTAAAGCCTTGTCTTAACTCTGTCATGTTCTGAGTAAAGCCCTGTCTCAACTCTGTCATGTTCTGAGTAAAGCCCTGTCTTAACTCTGTCATGTTCTGAGTAAAGCCCTGTCTTAACTCTGTTATGTTCTGAGCAAAGCCCTGTCTCAACTCTCTCATGTTCTAAGTAAAGCCCTGTCTCAACTCGGGCATGTTCTGAGTAAAGCCCTGACTCAACTCTGGCATGTTCTAAGTAAAGCCCTGTCTTAACACTGTCATCTTCTGAGTAAAGCCCTGTCTTAACTCTGTCATGTTCTGAGTAAAGCCCTGCCTTAACTCTGTCATGAACTGAGTAAAGCCTAGTTACAACTCTGTCATGTTTTGAGTAAAGCCCAGTCACAACTCTGTCATGTTCTGAGTAAAGTCCTGTCTCACTCAACTCTGAAATGTTCTTAGCAAAGCCCTGTCTTAACTCTGTCATATTCTGAGTAAAGCTGTGTCTTAACTCATACATGTCAAATTTTGAGTAAAGCCCAGTCTTAACTCTATTTTGTTAAGATTAAAGCCTGCTCATTGCTCAATGCAAGTGACATGTTCTTTACCTAATAAGGGTAATCCAGTAAAAACTTGTCTTTACCCAATGAAAATGACTTTAAGTAAAGGCAGATCTTTGCCCAATTGTTCTATTGAGGTAAAGGCGGGTATTTTTTCAATGATAGTGTTGTAAAGGTTGAATGCAAGTGACATGTTCTTATTAAAGTAAAGACGGATTTTGTGTCCAAATATGTACAGCCTAAATTTAACTCGATAGTGACATGAGTTTTTAAATGTCTTTTTTAAAAGACATGTGAACATGTGCATGTGTCTTAAAAGTGATATTTGTTTTGTAAAAAATTAAGTAACATGTGTCCTAAAAATGTCTTTTTCTCTAATAAAATTTATATTCAGTGATATGTCTTTGTTCAGCAATTTGAATGAATATCAGTGTTATGTGGTACATTGTACATTTCAATTGTGTAAAGTAGAATTTATTTAAACTAAAAAGGACAATAAGTCACAATATTCTTCAAATATCTACATTCAACTCTAAGTAATAACTTAAAATATATCAAAAATGCTGAACAAAGATACAGAATGAAACACACAGAAATCACTTCTCCAATTGTGTGACAACAAAAGCTGATCTAGATTTAATAATTTCTAAATATTTGAACAGCGTACAAGTGTCAGGTATTTGATTTACAAATTAACATTCACATAATAGAACATGCGTGTAACAACGTTTAACACAGGTAATAACAGCCCTCTACCTGTTTACATAGTTAATACACATCAAAGCGTCCCAGTGTGCAACTCCAATGAAGTTATTACTGCCAAAGTCATATTTGATCAGCTTAAGTCAGTGATCTGAACATATATATATTAAATTTTACTATGTGTATGTGTTGTACCAATACTACAATGGTAAACTTATAATCTATGATATGTAAAATTTCTCTGGTGTGAGGTCTCTGGACTGGACACTTATAAAGGACAGGTACGAGTTACTCAGACGAGGTATTAAAGATCAACGATAAATACCAGTACAAGTCTGGTATTATGAGATCTACGACAGGTTCAGTGTATTATTAGAGGCTGTTCGTGTGGAATATCTGTGTACACCTGGGCGCTTACCTTAAATAATAATATAATAAGTACAAACAATAGTAATGGGATTACCCTGTTAACTTTAAGTCATGTTGAAATATGAAGGTTTAGTTTGAAGATTTTGTGCATACATAGAGAATATAAAATCTTTCCTTGTGTGTTTCCATTGATGTTTCAAACTTCGAGTCTAACACTTTTCATACTTATATTTCACTATGGTTGTTTTAATTGTTAATAATTATGCGTTATATTTACACTTTACTTGCTATTACTGTGGTGGCTGCATATGTATAGTTAATACTTCAATACAATTGTAGCTATAGTCTAGCTTGTGGTCAATTATAGGCACTTTTCAATTAGAAACATAGAGACAGAAAAAATCCACATTGCAGGGACTTGATCGATTCAACCTTGGACCTCTAACTGGGTCCTTCTCATTTCTATCTTTTGAGCCAAAGGACTAGTCCCAATTAAGCTATAGTGATGTTCATTAAACTGGGGAAAAATGATAAATTTATAAACAGTTATATATATGTAAGTAGGTAAGGTTGGCTGAAGTGTCAGTTTGACAGTCAAAAGTGCTATTGCAGTTTAAGATTTATTCAAGGTATACATGTACGTAACTGTATCACTAAATCTAAATCATAATGTGGGAATGGGATTTAAGTATAAATACATTAGCCATCCCTAAAGCTAAACTTAAATTTTAATATCCTAAATGTTCGTTTCTTGCCTATTTTTGAGAATTCATTTGCATTTTATTGTGTCACATCCTTGCCCAATCAATGAATTTTGTGTGGCATTGAAGCCACGTTATATAACAAGCTTTATGATGGCAGTTCAAAGTTTTAGTCCTGATATCCTTAAATTTGTGCAATTTAAAACCATTATAGCGAAATTCATCCCTTGATTTGCATGTTTTAATGCATTCTCGATATTTAAGAAACATTTGTAATGGCAAGGCACCTTCCATTACGAGGACAAATTGAGAGATAGCAAACAGTAATGGCCTACTCCAAAATGCAGTTTAGTGTTTACTGTCAGCAAAAATTGTCAAATAAAACACAGATAATTTGAATTGAAAGTTGGCCATTAAACTTTGTATCTTAGAATTATGTTAATGTTGGCACAAGGGCCGAGCTAATGCACACAGATAAAAAGTGCCCCAAATTTAAAATGTGCAGATCTCTGCAGTTTTACATGACATATATTTGTATACGAAACATGAAACAGGTCAGAGGGCGTAGGGGAGCTAACAAACTGATAACAAGCAGAAGACAGGAGAATAAAAGGTTAATTGTTTTACCTCTTGTGATTTAAAACCTATCTTTATGTCACTTTTTACAGAGAGGGATGTAATTTTGTGTTTATCAATGATCGTAGATCTTTTGCCATGATCATCAGTAGTACACCTGAATATATACACCCATTAAATACGCCACACGTTATTTCTGGTGGTGATAGTCATGGAACCCCTTTAACCCACACTAGGTATTACTTCATGTACCTGTGCCTTCCAAACACTGAAATACCATGTATATGGGATTAATTCACGACATCTTTTTGTGTAAATGAGACTTTGAGTCGTCAGCGAACAGCAATCTGCATAAAAGATTCACGAGGCCCATGATAGATTGAACTTTCAAATGAAATGAAGCAATTAAATTGAAAAAAGAACCCGTCTCTTCTGTTCTCAAAATCTCATCTCTGAATACAACTCGGTACTTGTGTTTTATTGTAATGTCTTTTTTTGATGGGTGCAAAATACTTTTTGCAAATGTTACCCTTCCCCATGAAGTATTTTTATATCATTTATTATTTTTTTTTAAATCAACGAAGAAAAGAAAATCTGTTTTTAATTGCGGCATGCATCAATGCAATATGTTGTCTGTTTAAAGTGACATCTAGTATATGGGAAAGCTATTTCTTATATCCGACCCAATTGCAAAACAGAAAATAAGGACCTACAAATGTACATATGTATTTATAGATATAAAACTGAGGTAAAAGCCAATTTCATCAACAACCAAAAAGAAATGTTACCGTTTTCTTCAAACGTGCAGCCTATTTATTGGTTATGTGAAAAACTGAGAAAAGAAGTTGCCATTTTAGGTTCATTAAGTTCAAAAGGAAAGGAAGAGGCACTTCATCATTGCTTGCAAGAAACACTTCTTTATTTCTGATCTATTTTGATGTTCACTGGGGTGAAGAATATCTCACCTAAGCTGTTTATTATCATTGTTGTGGTCAAAAGATGACCACAAGGTTTTTAAAATCTCAGTGGTCAAGCATGGTGTTCAAAGAAACTGCTGAATAGCTTATGATGCTTGATATGATTTGTGTTTGTAAGAATGGGCGTGGAAGCAATTTTAACAATAAATCTTTGAAGCTTTATCCTTTAATTGTCCATAGAAATTCAGTAAAGCACAATGGTATATAATGTTACAGACACATTCCCAGGTTCTTTGTACAATATGGATATTTTTTCATTTTTTCCTGGATTGCCTGTCGGCAAATTGCTATTATATGTTCTTTCTGGACAACATGCTTCAGTGATATTCCTTGGGAGAAAAATAAATCAGAACAACTCTTTTATACCTTTACTAACTTGACCTCTGGTTTTCATATCAATTTATATAATTGACTTCCTTTGATAATCTGTTAATAGATATCTTTATTTTGCTCCAGGGCTAAAAATGATGCAACATGAAATCCTGTTATAATGCCGAACTACCTAATACACAAAAACATTCCAGTGTCCATAGATTAAAAATATAGATTAATTCAGAGTGATGTCTCCTCGTGGCACCAAGTATAGAACAATTATCTTCATTGTATTAATCCCAGTTAATCTACAACAACTTCTTACAGAGAGATGAGCAGAAGTTTTAAAATTCCAGTCTGTTTTGATTTGAGTTTAAGTGTTTGCTAATATTTCTTTTTTGCCAAGTTCTGTTGATCTTCCTGTTTCAATTTGATGAAATTCCGATCCTAGCCTGGGGATCAATAATCTCAAAGTAAATGGAAATCTCTTATAACTAGCTGTAACATTTGTGATGTCATACTCTATATATGTAGGTATCATACTTTTGAAGGATAAATAAATTCCATGTTTTAAATTAGGTCAAATGTTTGGAATGAATCTATGACCACCAGCATTGATAATATCAGCACAAGGTGGGTGTACCAGAACATAAGTTTTGTGTAAAGAATACCAGGATTAATACTGTATATAATAAAAAATTACAAAGCTATATACATGTAATTGAAAACAACCCTATATGATTGCTCTCCTGTTGTTTGGTTTGAACCAGGTCAAGTTTCTTTGGAATTTAGGCAGCTTCCGCATTAAATTCAAATATCTATTTTTAAATTGTAATTGTCTTATGATCAACATTAAAGTGATAGGGATTGGTTGAAATTATATAACAAATTTAAAGTACTGGTATTTTGTCAGTATTACCTGAATGTGTTGAAGAGATGCTTAACCCCAATAAAACAAACAGCCAACCAAAGCAACTCTAATTCTATTTTACATTAATACTGTCTAGAAACAAGCATCAAAATAGCTGCTTCAAGCTTTGTTGTGTAAAATATTTGGGCTCAGATACATTAGATTTTTCACTGACATCTGTTAAAAATACTGAGGCTACAAAGTTTAAAACAAAATTGATTTAGAAACTCAGTGAATTTTGAATAAATGCAATTCATATTTTGTGAAAACCTCTTTTGATTTAAAAACGTGTGAAGTATTTAAGCTTAGATGTGGTTTAGTTGCCATCCTTTGTGTAATTTATCAGTTCAGCTGTGGTCTAGTTAATATATTTTGATGAGACAACTGTCACATTAGAATTAAACACCTGCAGTGTGGTGTCATTTCACAAAATCCTAGCAATAAATGTCTTATTAGAGTTAATTTAGGTGTTATATTGTATTGTAACATCGTATTTAAGAAGTGTCAACAGAAGTTGTGGTAATTAATGATCCTGGGTATA
Source organism: Pododesmus macrochisma (assembly GCA_032359645.1). Lineage (NCBI taxonomy): Eukaryota > Metazoa > Mollusca > Bivalvia > Pectinida > Anomiidae > Pododesmus > Pododesmus macrochisma. The sequence continues at coordinate 11,002 of JAUMGZ010163068.1, forward strand.
ATTAATGAATATTTAGTCAGGTATTTGTGTAGTGATGTGGTTGATGAAGATGGCCAGCAGCAGATCTAGAAGACCAAGTACACTATGATAATGGATGAATAATGGCTGAATCTGTAATGACGTGAGTCAACCATATGATGTCACCCAGAAGTTCCTCAAACTAATTAACCCATCACATCCTTATAAAGGAAATAATGGAAGCAGAAATCGACATTTCAAAATTAAGCTGGTCTGTCAAAATTGTGAAGACTGATTTAGTGATTAATTTTGAAATGCTATAATAATAGAAATGGACAGAGTATATATATATATAATAGACACAGTTATGTTGGTCTTATTGTAGTTGAACAAGACTGTAGCATAAGCATTTGCTTTCCATTGTAATAAACCTCTTAAAGACAAAAGATAAAACAGGTTATGCTAGCCTTTTTTAGGTTTTTTTTCACAAGAACTTGGTAGAATGTCTATTGGCGCAATGAGTTCCACATAAAACTTGGTATAATTTCTGTCAGTACAGTGTGTTTTACTCCATAACTTGGACAGTTCAGTGCTAGTATATTCAGCCATACATTTGCACCTCTGGGCAACATGACCATAAAACATTTGACTTGTATAGTCAGGTTTGAACGCTTTATGAAATATTCATTGCAAAACAGATGATGAAGAAGATGACATGTGAAGATGATATGTCACGTTAGAAAGATAAACATAGATAAATTAATTAGCAGGTACATGTATACTATTTCTCCTCACTGACAACTTAGGTGTGTTGACAGCTGTGTATTGTCCAGTTCATCATCTACTTTGGTCAATAAAGATATTATCTCCTCAGTAGTGGTCAGTCTTGCCTCGGGACAATGTTTGATATGTAATTGATGCGGTCAGTCTTTTTTACTTATTTTTAGTCCCATGGGAATTGAATCTTCAAAGTTTCCCTTTAAAGCAATCATAGAGAATGTCATCTACTGTAAGTTGTTACCATATTTTAATAACCTGACATTTAAGTGTGTGCCCTTTTGAGGATTTTGACAGTAATGTTCAAATATTTGTTGACAGCAAAACTAATGCCAAAAACATTAATTTAAATAAATGCTCACCAAATGCAACTTTTCAAAACGAAAAATTAGAAAACACTCAATGTGACTCGTTCATTAACTGGGGTAGATGCGACTGAGAACTGCATTTGTAGTTTGCATACATTTGTATGTCATGTGATAGAATAAATGATCTTGTTTGAAAATGTTCTTCTTATGGTATTGACCTGTTTATGAAATTTAGTAACAGAAAGAAAAAATTCAGACCAATTTATATACAATAATATTATAACACCTGAAAGACATGATTAAGTTTGTAGAGAAGTCTTTCTGAGTGGATTTTAATTAAAAAGGAGAATTCTTAAATCTCAATTTTAAAGTGACTGGGTGCCTCATTGTTGAACTTAACATTGTGTAATGAAGTGCTTTCAGTGTGAAAGCAGATCACATATTTTATGAATTGTGAAATTCTTCTGAGGAGATATGGTTAAAAAATTCTGGTACAAAAAAAAAAACATTGTTAAAATCTACAAGTTCCAGTTGCTTAACACAAAGACTTCTAAGACATATGTTCAAGTCCTATAGACATGTCTTTCTGGCACAGGTGTTGCAAGTACATGCAAATGAACGCAGAAGTATACAGCTCGGATGAACGCAATCAACTTTTCTTTCATCATGAAGTATTTTTGGAGTTTGTTGCTATAAAGATTACAGGCAGGGATGAGATTTGATTTTAAGATATTGTAAGAAATTTATGGAATGATTTGGTCTGCTTTGTCAAAAAGTTCTAAATTCCTTCCATTTCTTCACTATGCAAGTTTTTGTATTTGATTGAATTGAAAATAAATAACATTACTCAGAAAGAAAATTTGGTATGTTACAGTAACAAATGCCAAATTGATGTGCTTTCAAAACTTAATTCTCCTCACAAACAAGTACTGATCGATTGAGCCCTCTTGCTCTCTTACAAAGCTCTGTCATACTCTTGAACCAGCTCAGTGTATGATAGGAGTAGGGGTTCAGTTTTTGGTAGGAAAGGAGATACAGTGCTTGACCTCTTCTACCAAACAATGAACACATTTCCCTGCAATTGGCATACTCTCGAACCAATTCCTGCCAAACATGTCACTGAACACTCACTCTCTACAGTGGTCACTCTTGAACCCCCTCTACTACCGACCACCAGGGAAATATTTTCATTTTAAAGCATTCTTGGAAGAACTTGGTGATAATTACATGGTCACCACAACAGTGATAACAGGTAGATTTTACATGTAAATGCACTTTTATATACTGATTGGTCGTACAGATGACATCAATTTGTGGCCAGGTGAACAGAGCCTTGAGGCATTGATCATTAAATACAAACTTATAAAAAGTCAATATTTACTTCACGCTCATTTTGTCTTTTATGTTTAAAGTGAAAAGTTGACATTGTTATCAAACATATGATGGGACGTCATGTAATCTGTGGTAAGGTCGATGTTTATTAGTTTGTATAGAGATTAACAACATCTTGTGAAAACGTTCTTGTCTAGACTATCAGTTAAAGTGATTCCTAACGTCTTCTGTCAAGATGCTATAATGTAAAGGCCATGCAAATAAAAAAATCTTGTGTTTCCAGTTTCCCCGTCCACCCTAGACTTTTGTGCCTACCCTAAAGTTTTTATTGGCTTTTGGTGACATACTCTGTTTAAAAGTCAGAACTTAAAATTAAGCTTGTTCTGTATAAACTTTGTAAATTCTCCAAAATAAAAGATGACCTATCAACCCTTAACTTTCTGAAGGTAAAAGTCGAAACATGTTTATATGTTTTTTGGCCTAATACAATACATTACATATCATGAACTAACATCTATTTTGGTCAGCCAAGTCTGTAATTTGACTTTATATTACGCTACATAGCATGAAAATGTATTAATAAGGTCAACGAGAAACAGGTTATGTTGAATACATGTATTTGTAAATGATTAATTGATTTGATTGTTCTTTGTTGTAGAAAGGTCAAAGACCTGAAATCTAAACACACAAAATCTTTGACTGTATAAACTTTGTCAAAAAATCTGTGAAGTTATAATCAAGATTAATTAATTAGAAGTCTTTGCCATTTTTCATAGCCTCTCATGAATATGCACGAGTGCTACCTGTGTAAATTTCCATAGGAATCCTATATTTCAGGAATACTTTCATTTGATGTCGACTTCTGATCTTAACATGGTATATTATTTTCCCAAGGTTATATTTTGACACACTTCTGTTAAAATGTTTTTGGATGCACTTAATTTTTTATGTACAAGAATAATTTTGTGGTTTTGATAGAAGCATAGCTCCTTTGAATGAACTGGTAACCCTGACCCAATTTAATTTTAAAACTTTCTTTAAAATTGCTCAAAAATATACTGCTAACCTGTTCAACTGTCAATCAATCAGAGCACATACAACTGTTTTTCTGTCGCTTACAGTCGCTATTAATTGAATGACTCATCAATAATTTTCACAGCAAACTTTTAAAGTTTTCTTGTAGTTCCCCATTGAGGCAGTCATAATTCAGTAATTATCATGCCAGGATGTCAGTTGGCTGATAGGAATAGTGAGATCTCCATGTCTACAACTTAAAGGACACATTCAAGAGTGAAAAAACCTAATGAAAAGCGTCAGTTGGTCAGACTTGTTATCATGGCTGCCAGATGTGGCTCGATTGTCGTTGTCCAATCACCCTGATAATGTCCTGCAAGGTGGGGGTGTTCATACAGTACAAATATTTCAAAGATTTTTCTCTGTAGGAAGCAACACACGACACCTATTTCTCTGATTTGTCTTTGGCTCCAGGTGATTTCTTGATTTCTCTATGGTGACTTCACAAATATTAGACGGTTTCTCTCACCGGGTGCATTTAGTATGTTATTATAATCTAGAGAGAATCTACAAAATTCATTTCACTGAATTAAGTTTGCATGAGTGACTTCTGGATGTGGTACGTAGGTTTTGTCAATGAAAGTTAGTCGTGTACATATTATTGTTCAAATATTATAACATGTGTATCTACACAGATTTTTATGAATGGCTTTTCATTTTACATCACCCTAAAAATGTTTTGATAAAATTCAGTTACAAAAGGAGCAAATTAAACCAAGACAGCATCAAAGGTTTCATTTAAAAAATATTCCTTCTCTTTATTTATGGTTTAAAGGAAAAAGAAAGAAATGCAATATTCATGAAATCTTGTGTATAATATACATAATGATGAGCTTGAATTTGCCATAGTGAACAGGAACGTTAAAAAAATATTGTACGTTTTATATTTTATTAGCACTGCTGCTTAATCACAAATTTGTCCGTATTAATGAACCAACATTAAACAATCTTGCTTCCTATCTTTCTTTTTCTGTATTGAAGAAGGACTTTAATTTGGCAACTTAAGTCTTTACACATGATGCTAATTATTGGAATGTGTATTAAGCAGACATTTTCTACCTATTTAACTTGCCTGTACCTGAAGGCAAAATCTCGCTCTTGTAAAGCTAACTTTACATAATATTAGATGTAGCAGACATTTTTATTGTTGGTATGTCTGAAGAGAAGCCATTTGTAGAAGACATACCAGAACATGTAATGTGTCATGAAGCTGATGATTGTCAATAAGGTCTTGTGTGATAATGTGTTAAGAACCAACAGTGCCATTATAATAGTGATTTACATTGGTATTGTATGTAATGATGGCTTATATATAGGGTTGTGTTTACAGACCTGTCTATATAAAGTGCTCAATTGGCCCTGTAATGTTGATTGTAAACAAGGGCTGTTTACTTACTAACTGGGGCTGTCCCTTTAAAGGAATCCTGATTTACTGTCCTGATATGAATTAATTACCAAGGGCCCAATATCAATTAGGGACATTTATTTTGCTGTTAAGGTAATGTTATGTGTATTAGTATGACTTAAGGGTATATGTGGACTTGTAACTCGCCACATCCATCAACTGTTTGTCATGTAGTTATTAGTAGGTAGTACTGGATATGTCTAGAGATCTCTGGCTGGGTACTAATTATCTCACAACTTATTTAATCTTAAACTTCTTGTACCAGGGTAACAGACGCTACATTTTGCCTGATGGCAGTTCATACAATGTGCTAAAAGCTTTAGTGAACACTTTCATTTTAGATACACCATCTTCAGAGTTATTTAAATATTAGGTAAACTCATTTATGTGGGAACATACAGAGGAATATTTGAATAAACACTTTTACAGGATATAACATATTACATGAATTTTAGTGCAAAATAATACTCAACCTCCTAGCTGAGTTGCCAACGACTACTACGTGTAAACAGCATATAACAAACTACAGTAATTGTTGATTAATTACTTCATATTAAGCTATAATTTGTCATTATTTAATCACACTTCAAAAAATTATCAAGTGAAAGAGACATTTTTTTTAAGCTTTTACATGGAGGTCTTTTTTCATTTGCATGTTTTGGCTATAAATGTTTCTGACCTAATCAGATTCAGATTGATGTATCTTTGAAGCAAGTTCTGTATATGTCTTACACTATTTGCTAAATGATCATTGTTTAAAGTCTGTATATTTGGATTTCGAGTCTATACCAGTATTTGGTTTGTTTGCCATCCATTCATTATTGGTGGTAATTCTATATTGGATATTATCTATTTTGGGGACATTCTTAGACTCAATCTGAACTACATCAGTGTGCCAGTAACTTTTACATTCAAGTTGTACTTATTTAGGTTTTGTCTAATTCTACAGTAGCTTTATATGCACAAGGACAGGTATACACATTAGTGTTATATTGGTTTTACATCCACAAGGACAGGTATACACATCAGTGTTATATTGGTTTAACTGTGGTGACATCTGGGTATGAATAACCACCCATTAACTACACCATTAACAGATTGTCAACCCCTTTCAGGAAAAATATTTTTAAAAAAGTCGTCTTCCTTTCTTGTTACCATTTGTATTCTTTGAACAATTTGTAGGGACATAATGGTTGTAGCTATGTTCTTTGTAACTTGATAGCACTATGGTGGCCATTATGACTGGTGGTCAGCTGTACAGGACAAGGAGTACCACTCATCTGTACAATAAACACATGCAGACTTAATAGGGTGTTTTTATGAAGCTCTGTAATGGAAACAGAGACTGAGTCATTAAACTTTGACAAATCTTTGTAGGACATATGGGTAGGGTAGGAATGGTCCACACTATCAAATTCAAATGTTTGTATTGGTTGTTGGATTTACAGCTATTTTATCACAGGTTGAATTAAAACAGTCTAAAACTTCCTTAGCTGTAGTTAAACTTTGAAAAATCTTCTTCATTGATTTTTACTCAATGAAACAAATCTGCTGTCAAGATTTAGGCCTTATATCAGTGTATTAGCATCACATCATTTCTTTGTCCAGGGTTATAATGATCTAGATTTCTTTGTACAAGAGAAGAATGTATCGCCAGGGGCTGTAACTCTACAGTAAATGTAATTTAACTCAGCCTCCTATGGCACGTGTCTTCAGTTAGATGGGTACTGTCCAATTCCTAATCTTGAAATAATTTGATTTGACCAAACTGACATTATCAGGTTACAGCAATGTTGACACTCAGAAGTGGGGTTATCTGGCTAGAATGGTGGCTTTTGAAATGGAGGGTATCACCGGACAGGTGTGATATGCACACTGTAATTGAATTGTTTGATCTGTGTTTGGTTAAGATCTATGTTCTAGACCTGTTTTGTTGTTCTAAATTGCTCACTTGCTGGACAGTAAATTGGAATGGAATACTGATGTGGTGTTTGTTTATGTTCTGTAAACGAGTTTTTTGAAAATGATCTTAAATTGTTCAAAAGATATATGTATCTCTTTTGAATTTAATTTGGCATATTTTCAAAAGATTTTCTTCATAGAAAATGTAAATGAAATGCAAAATCATTTGTTTTAAAGTTTTTGGCCGTGTATAATCTTTAAAATGATTGAATAATTTTGAGACAATTATTCAGTTATAGATATTTGATGCTGATGTTAATAATATTATACAAAAGTAAGGAAAGGGTATTTAGTATTTTTACCACATTTTTAAGACTTTGGGTGGTAAGCAATATGTTCTTTTCAGTTAAGTGATGGTCTCAAAGTTTATGTGGCCTGAATGTAAATTTGGTGTTTTAATTGTGTTTCAAAACCTAAAAATTTCAGTTTAGAAAGGATATAAATTGTTTACTTCATCTTCAGATAAACGAACTAAAACATCTGATCATGTTCAGCTTGATTTATCTACTGATAAGAAAATAAGTTACAGGTAATTAAAAGTGTTTGAAACTTATAATTCAGTCTTACAGCCAGAGAATTACACAAATATGTGATGCCACAGTACTAAAAAGTACTTGCAAAAGCTTCAGAGTTTGGATGAGAAAAAAAATAGATAAACAAGACTTATGGCTCTCAATTCAAATGTAGCTCTTATCTATGACATATTATTTCTTGTCTGTCGGTTTGTTTCACTCGAAAACTGATGAAAATGTACTTCAAATGATAACAATTAATTTACGTCCTCTGTTTCTACGACTTCATGTTAAGATGCTATCTTCCATGTTTTGTTATCAGGCAGTTAACCACCTCATAATCTTTTAAAAAAGGGACACCAGTGATAACAACGGATCATAATCATTAAATTAGTGTTTTAGTTAAAACACTTGACATAGATAATGAAGGATTTGATCGTCAGCTGGACGATGATAGACGATGTGTGTGGCTTTAAACTTGCTTTTTATATCTCCCTGTAGGCAGACATTTTATGTTTAAATAGTCATAAAGTTGTATAAAAAGACAGTTAAACAAATGATAACAAACATTTGAACCATGAATATCTTGATTTAAATTTGTGTTGCCATTTAAGTTAAATTATAGACTATAAAATGTTCTGTAGAATTGATATTTATGATTTAAGCAGATATACATTCAATCAGGTTTTCTTGTTCATGAATAAACCAATCTTGATTGAAGATTATTTACACTTTATTTATGTATTAAGAGTTTTAAAGTACATGTAAATACATTTCCATAATATATCAGTAACTAGGACTTTCAAGAACTCCACACACATAACTGTTTAAAGAAACTTATGGCAAATTGTATGCCTTTCAATTTTCACTTTTCTGACTTAATCTCATGATTTGATTGTATGATTCAGACAAGCAATAATTTAGTCACTTCATTGAAGACTGAACAGCAGCTTGTAGGTATTATTAACCTCTGGTCACTGTAAAATGTGTGGACATGTACAGGATCAGTTATGAAGTGAAGGATGACCAGGTTGTGTCCTTGCATCCAATTAGGACTTGGACAAGCTACCAAACTACAGTAAATTAACATGTGTGATGGACAAACTACCAAACTACAGTAAATTAACATGTTATGAAGAGTGATATTTGTAAAGAGAGCTACATTATATACACTATTTATATGTTGACAGGTGTCTTTAATTTAGACTTTAGTTGAAGGGATGTTAAACCCAACGAAACAAACAAACATTAATTTAGACTTTCTTGACAAAACAAATTTTGTTTACTTTGTGAGATGACTTTTGATTTATCATTGGATGGACTGCAAATAAGATTACAAATCTGAATATATATATACAGTGCAACCTGTTCTAGTGTCTACCTCAATGAAGAGATAACATGTCCATAAAGACCACAGAAATCAGGTCCCTTGAATTCTCATTACACTTATTTTACCTGTATATAAAGACCACCTCCATATAAAGACCACTTTTTCTGGTCCCTTTGGTAGTCTTAATACACAGGTTAGACTGTACATATATATGTATATATATATATGTATGACTTGAAGGGTTAAATTCTTGTTCAGTGGCAAAGAGACATGTGGAAAGAAAAACTGAAGCAGTGATAAGCCTCATTTGATGTATGTAGAAATCTTATGACATTTTCCAATATGTTGTAACATGAGAATAAACAGAAGAGTTGGCAGGATCAGATTCCAGACACAAGAAATATGGAGAAATATACTTCTGGTATACCTTAATGAATTTCTGTTTTAAAGTCAAACCAGAAATCACAGGTGAGTTTTCATGAATGCTTGAAAGATGCTCTATGACCAGAGATTAAACTTTTGTTATGAATAAGGTCACAGTGGCAATCAACTTGGCAGATGTCTAAATTTTTCTAATTAGCAGTCTCAAAGGTGTGCACAACATGTGCCCATATGGCCACCAACATATGTTATTCATTCTGGTTGTGTAACTTCTTAAAAAATCTTGTAAATCCTTGCTTCAGAGACAGATTTTTCTGGTTTTGATATTAACATCAACAATTAAGCCATGCATGTTTTAACAGGTGTATTACAGTACATGTAGTAACTTTCAATACAGAAATCTGGAGGCTTTGTAAAGGAAGTGTTGGGTGGCTGTATTTTTGTTTTCAGCACAATATGTGCTAGCTGTGCCTATAATTGAAAGTGTTTTGTGTCCTAATGACCTACATAATTATATGCAAAATTCAGTTCCATATTGTTGGATTAAGTTATAAGATAACTATGATAAGTTTGCATTAAATAGGCCTAAATTTGTAGGTCAAATTAAACCAAAGTCTAAGAAAGTGTAACCTGACAGCCCCTCTTCTATTGGTACTGTATGAATGCAGTATCATGTCAATGTGCCTGTGGTATGATATGTCATTGAGACAGCACCATGAAAATTAGCTTGCTCAGTTAGAAGTAGAAACCTTTCAGTTTTACCTAAAATGTGATGGGGAAACAAACGGGACATCACCAATGCTAGCATATATCGTAGTTTGCCGAACATTACAGAACAGTATTCTGATTCTCTTGTTGTAAAGAAAAATGCTTTTAGGGGAACTATCCATGGTACCAATGACATCAATGTCTATTTTGTTCCTGCAAATATAAACATTTTAGCATTCAGAGAGCATGGAAAGTGTGCAGTGCATCTGAATAAACATTCTGATGACTCAAGGAATGAGATTGGGCAAGAATGCCTCTAGAATTGGTCATAAACGTGCACATGTTGCATATACAAAACAATTTATACTCTTGTGAATGATTTTGGTTTCGTCATATTCACTTTGTAACATAAATAGATTATGTAGTGTATATTGCTTCAAGTGCACATTGCAGAATATTATAGCTGACATGTGCAGTGCTCTACCACAGATAAATCTGTCTTGTAAGAAGTCTTATCTTAATTCTTCTGACAAATATCTCTTTATAGAGTTTGTTTTTCTATGTTAGAATGCTATTGTTCCTCTTTTTCATATTTCTATAAATTCCTTACCTACTAGTGTGTTTCTATTATCAACAAAACAGAAAAAACCCAAAGATGACATGTCGTTGGATGGTGATTAGACTTTGTTGTCATCTAAACTGTGTTTATACGGTATTCATTTTCCCCCTGTCTGTTGAAGGTGATTCGTACCTTGGCTTATTGTGTCATGACCAAATTCCTCAGATCTCACTCTTGGTTTGTTTGTTTTCACTTTTAAATATTATTTTTGGTGGCCTTATATCTCAGCTTGGTAGTTCATTCTTGTGTCACAGATGACTTTTTGATGTGACTATTGTTTGTTTGTCAATGTAATTTGTTCTGATGATCATACTTCTTCATCTCTTCTATGTATCCCTGCAGATACATTAAAATGATACATACATTGAATGCTTATGTGCTCTGACACAGGGGTTCTTTTAATGTAAAATCAACAGAGACATCAACACTCAATTAATACATCCATTTTAGAAAAAGAACTAATTGTTCTTCATAAAATAATTCCTTCGACAATTTATGTAAAATTTGTTGCTACAGCACGGGTAAATTTAGCCATCTTTAAGGAGTATAGCAGTGCAAACTTCTGTTTCTTCATTTGCATCTAAGAATTTATTGCTCATAAATACAGCATAGGGTGGAGCAATCAGTATGATTTACAAGAAATTAGGTGTGACCTCCCATAATGCATTGCAGTAGTTGACATGCGCTTCCTGTTGCCAAAATTTTACCACCATGATTTGCATGTTTGACTCTTGACACCTTGTTCAGATCACTATATTAAAGTAATTAGATTATTTCCATGCATGTGTTATAGAATACAAAAAGAAGTAACAACTATTGTGTCTCCTAAGTAGAAAAGTGTATCCTAAAGAATTTCGTTCAATACTGAACTTTTTAAGTGATAATTCATAAGATGTCAACACCAATATTTTAAAATCTTTTATTAGTTTGTCTTGTTGTTGTTACATGAAACATAATAAAAAATATTGAAGGGAGACATAAAAGGTTTATAGTTGCAAATTATGTTATTTTGCAAAAGAATGACAATGTTGCTATGATATGACATTCCCAAGAAACAGTAAAACATTAATAAACATTTTTAGATTGTTGTTAGTATTGATCATGATCTTCTGTAAAATGTTTTTTGCTTCCTTGAGTCAGATATTGCTTAATTGTTTAGAAGATGGTGAGACACGATACACATGTACAGTACAATGTGCAGCACGTGTCAGCGACTGCCTCATTATTGTTTTACATGTGTATTTGCCAGATGCACTGTTAATTTCCTCTGTAACTCTTCTTTATTGGAGGCTGGTTATTCATGTATATCTACCACATTCTCTGTAGCTTGCCTTCCGTGGGTTATGGTAGAAATGCTGTTTTCACGTTAGAGAACTCATCTAAAGACTTATTGCTGCCACAATATGAACATCTTTTAATAGAGAAAAACCCTTAAATATGTAATAAGGATTAAATTGCTCCTGGAGTAACCTAATCTTATCTCTAACTCAGCATCATCTGTAAGCATTATCTTGTATTTGTGTCCAACTGCATAAATGCATCAGGAATTTGTATAAACAATCCTGGTCCACAATAAAAACAACAGTTTATATTGCATTAGCTATACACAGCAGTCTTAAAAAGATGTTGATCTTCATTGTAAGTTCTGCAATTTTTAGTTACATTATCATTAAGTGGACTAATAGTGGGTAAACTTAAGTTTCATTTTTTGGGCATTGAACTTGTTGTTTGTCATCGAATGGGGATCAGATGTGAGTTTATTGACAGCTAGATGTTGAAATCAGCTTCCTTTGGATCAATTGACCTTTATTGACCTTGAGCCAGGTCATCAGAACATCACACATGATGAAGCAATGTTTGGTCAGTAGATGACCCCTATGTTACTGACTGACTGTATAAAGTTGGCAGGGTCAGTGTGGACTGTTGACCAGTGAAGTACAGCAAAATCCTCAACATTTACTTTTCAAGTGGTCACTGAATGTTTGGACAACATCATAAACTGGCTGAAGTGCAGCTAGTGTATACATTTGAGTCCCCTATCTCACCACTCCAGTCGTATCTCAATTGTGCACATGCAGCAGTTTAGTAGTTTTACTATACATTATACGATAAGGCACATACCCATCTGATAATATTTGTGGTTCTTGGCACATGTGGTGTGTAAAATATCTAGGGTTTACTATAAAATACACAGATTAGTGTGTACTGCCATCTAATAAACACTGGGTAGGCGTGTAAACTAGATTCATAGTGATATGTGTCTAATGAATGTGCATGTTCTGTTAAATTGCTTTCTAGAAAATCTCGCTTGTATAGTATGTAAGGATACCATGAAAATTATCCTTTTTGTCTATTTGTAAAAGCAGTAAGGAATGTGTCGTTCTTGATTGTCATTCTTTAGGGTTGTTCGTTAGAATGATATTTTTGAAGTCTGTCAGCACATAAAACATAATATTGGGACGGTCTCTAGCTTGTAAAAGTGCAATCTCAGACCAATTCATCGAGATGAAGTTAATAATAGGAAACAAGATAGACACATTTAATGTTAGTTTTTAAAGAGATTTGGAAGAAAAATGCTTTTGGTTATCATATAAGCATAACAAGTGCCATGATTAGTTGTTGGATGTAGTGAATTATCATAATTGGTTTGTAAGTCTAGTTTTAGTGTAAGTATTAACATTTGGTTTGTCTAGTTAAGGGTTAAAAAACAACACTGGTTACAATGCTCACTTCTTCCCCCAGCTGTTTCTGATTGGGAAATGATGAATAACATTATACTCAGAATCAGTAGATGAGTAGAATTCACATTTGTCTGCAATACATATAACATATGCCTAGTTGTACAATAGACATTATAAGTAACTTACAAGATAGGAACAACATATTTCTGACAGATGATAAACAAGACAATTGATAAAGACATCACAGGTAGCCAGTGAAGATGTTTGAATAGTGGGAGGTTAAATGAAACATGAGGGAGGGGGAAGTTGTTGGTGGAACAAAATGAGGTCAGACAGCTAAAACTCTTATCTTGTGGTCTAACAGATGTTGTATCAAATTATGACAGATGAATACAAATATTTAGAAACATCTCTAAGAGAGAAACTAATTCAATGTCAGGCGTCTTTTAATAGAAGTCTCCAGTGCACATTAATTATTGGAATGATTATAACTCGTGTCTATATACCTCATGTCTATGTACCTCACTGATTGATGAGATGAGATTAACCAGTCTAGATGGAACCTGCATGTTAGTCATATTTCTTGTTTGGTTGTATAGAACTAAGAAAGAACTTTTTGCACTCTGGCGACAAATTGTGACGAAGATTTTTGGGAAAATTCGCGAAAATCATTCCAAAGTCATCATATACACTAGTGTATTATAAGTAGTGGTATTTGGACCATTGAAAAGCTAGTCATAATCATGGTGCCAATGGCTGCTTCCTGCAGACTGTTACTTGCCAAAACATAGTTATCTACTTACATGTAGCTAATATTATGTTAGAACTATATGTACCAGATTATCCATGATTTTATTCAAATTAACAAGCATATACTTATACATTCCTTCTGTAGGGATGTAAATCTTTGGATGTCTGCATGGAAACACAACTCCAACTGTTAATCATCAACTTCTAAATAACAAACATTTCTGGTTTTCTGTGTTTGATCAGAAGTCAGATTTTGGAATCTTGGATAAGATCCTTTCACACAGAGAATTGGTTTTTCTTTTCTTGTAGATATATTTCATTTATTGGTGGCCAATTGAGGTCTCAAAATTAACACAGTGTTAAATCACTTTTATTTTATTGTGTAGTAATAAACTATTGATTGTAATCTAATAAATAATCTTAAAAATTCATTCTCATTATTTGAGTAAATGGTATTGCACTCAATATAGTCTTGTAGAGACTTGATTGAGTCAGATTTTACATCACAAGAAAGGTTGAAACATTTAAGGATATTGACAAAATTTATCAATGTCATATTTAAATGATAAGATAGCTTTAAGTATATTTTTGGTGAAGCTGTGATCAGCCATACATATTGTAGCTAGCTGGGTGATGTACAAGGTTTGCCAGTATAACCGGTATACAACAATACTGCAGTTTGTGACATAAGGGACAAGTCTGATTCCTAGGACTAGTAAAATCTGGTTCGGACTAGTGAAATTTTCTTTAATTCTGCTATATGCATGAACATGTGTATAGTATTGTAAAATATTTAATTTTACTTGTTCGGGTAATTAGTACTTTAAAAAGTTGAGTGTGCAGACTGATACTGGAGGTTTCCATTTGAACTACTAAAAACAAGATGGTGTAAAAGATCTTGTCCTGGTCCTGCTGGGAAAGTTCATCTGATGACAATGAACAGATGTAGACACCAGTGTGTCACTGCCATAATCATGGACAATGTTTGGATTTATCGACAATTTATCTTGAATCTTAAAATTTAGGATTTATCTTTTGAACTCTTTTGCCCTTTGCAGTAGAACATATTTTGCTGAATAATCATTGCTGGGTGTAATCGTAAAATTTAAAAATCCCATTCATGAATTTATTGTAAGGTTAATCCTGTAGATCTCTGTGAATGAAATTTGACATGGTTGAAATGAGCAGAAGTGATAAGTGGACAGCAGGGGTCAATCCCCATTACACAGACATTGACCTCTAGACTGTTAAACATTCATCACTGGTGCTGACCTCCCCATGTTAACACCATGGCACACACTAAAATATAGACTTCCTCTGGGAGGATAAGTGACTGGATTAGATGACAGGTAGATAATGACTTTTAGAGTGTTAACACCATGGCTCAAACTGAAATAAAGACACACTCTGGGAGGGTATATGACTGGATTTATAAGTAGAATGTTGAATTACTTTAAGACTGTTGAAACATTCATCAATGTTGCTGACCTCCCTAATGCTTACACTATATAGCAATACATAGGATTTGATATAGTAACATGTAGAAAATTTGAATCAAGACAATTCAGCATATGCTTTGTTATTTCAGTGCTAATGAGTATAAACTCTGTATTAGTCTTTATTGAAAGTGGACTTGCTTTTAACATATTTGATCAAACCCAGTTTCATCAGAGTGTTATATGTTCTTTCCATATGCTCTGTGCTGCTCTGTACAAATATCAGCAGAGCGTACCAAAGAGCATATATGGGAGAGAACCAGTCAATCAGTACAAATGTGTTGATTAATATTTTCAGTCAAGATTGGTGCATTTGTGGAGCTTACTTAATAGCCTACAACTAAATAATCTTGTGTAAGATCAGTGATTTGTGGTATTGGCTTCCTATCAGTTAGTAGACACATGTA
Organism: Pododesmus macrochisma; assembly: GCA_032359645.1. Lineage (NCBI taxonomy): Eukaryota > Metazoa > Mollusca > Bivalvia > Pectinida > Anomiidae > Pododesmus > Pododesmus macrochisma. The sequence goes on from JAUMGZ010163068.1 coordinate 26,702, forward strand.
TTACCCAGCTGTCTATACACAAATTAGGAGTGTATTGCACCATACTGATCAGGAAATGCTGCTACACTATTACATAACTACTTGTAAATTAACTGCACAAGTATAAAGTAAAATGGTGTTATCTTAAATACCACCTAATGAACATTCACCGACATTTTTGGTTGTCTATTTGAGTGCTTTGAAATCTTCCAAAGCAGACTTTATCAGCTTCGAAAATTTAACATGAGATTTGAAAAGTAACTGTTAGTTTAAAAATTCTTTTTGTATTTTTCGATATATTTTGTTTTGATAAAAAGGGTATAAATGATATATAGTCTTTGTACAATCTACAATTGTAACAAGTATCTGAAGTTATAGTTGGATGATGTAACGAGACCATGCATATGTTCTAACAATGGTGTCAGTAGGTGGGAAAATATTGGCTATGTACTAATTTGTTCACCTCAGCGGAGAAACCAGAACTTGCATGACTATTGCAGCGATGCGTGAAATGTTTGGGGTAAAATCTTTCACCTGCCTGTTCCTTCATAACCTCATTATTGGATAATTATGTATAGTTCGTGTTTCGCTGTTCGGATTCAAGAATCTGAATATATGGTAAAGTCATTGGAAATGTGAAAACCAACAATCTGCGATGACTATGGCATAAGTTGGAAATAGTGATGGTTCTTGCTCTATCCATGTATTTTTCATATCGGTAGAAATATCAGATTGAAAGTGCAGTACGAATTTTACTGTATATTCCACAAACACAAGATAACTTGTTCCAAGAAAGATGGTTTTGTCATTTATCTTGTGAAAAGTTTGTTGAAATATCATCTTGGCATATGTAAAGTTTTTACACTATGTAGCATCATTCTTAAGATATGAATTATGATAACATTCCCTGGATCTCTTGTTATTGAAGGATTCTCATGTTTTCACAAAGTTTTTTTATTCTTAAGTAACACATATTTTTTTTAAATGAGAAGATTGATATTGAAAAGAAGATATTTGTAAATGACTAGTTAACACTTACTTTGTGGAGCAGAGGGTAAAACCTTTCAATGGCAAAAACTATACATCCAATGTGTACCATGTTTGAGGGTGTTATTAAACCTGTTATAGTGCATCAACCTTCCTACTTCATACATTACAGACACTATTCTTAACATGATGCAATTATAATATCGTATTAAAATTATATAGAAGCTATAGGTTAAATGAATGAGTAGCAGGAAAGTCAATTTTGCATGCAATATTTAATTGAACTTTAATAAAAGTACAAAACTGGAATTTCTATAATATTGATACATATATCGTTTGAATGTTTGGAAACATTTCTAATGTATTGCTCTAGTGTTCAAATCTATAGGTACCACATGTTCTTGTAGTAAATACAGTCGCATTACAGCCATTTTATTGCACTATAAAAAGAAACATTGGCTAAACTGTAGGTCATAATCTATCGAACAAAACCACCATTGACCAAAATACTTTCAGTTCAAAGACGCCTGACTGTAATAACAGCATTTGAAGTGTGCATTG